>AFGO01000699.1:16103-33813 GCA_004335405.1 Nannochloropsis granulata CCMP529
GTGGTGGTGTTGGTGGTGTTGGTGGTGTTGGTGTTGTTGGTGTTGTTGGTGTTGTTGGTGTTGGTGTTGTGATCGATGGGGGGCGGCTGTGGTACTGGCTTCGTAATGGCGCATGTAAGAGATGGTGGCCAAGCGGACGCGAGCCTCGATCTAAAGGTGGGATGGGTGGGTGAGATTGGTTAGAAGGCTGCCGAGAAGCACCTGGTACAAGCCAATAATCCAGCTCATCGTAAAGGAAATAATGTCAGCGCGCATGAAATTCATCCCTTAAAACAGAAAGCACAACTCATCCATGAATACATACCCGTCTCGTCACCAACTCCCGATCCCGCGGCTCCGAGTCCAAACGGTACTCGAGGATACCATCCAGCACATGCAGGCACCGTTCTACCAACACCCGATATGCGGCTACCACTGCCGACGCCCAGCACAAGTCCATCTCCTTTTCACCTACGCAACGCCCCGCGGAGGTGAGTAAGTGCTCTGCGTATGCGCGTGTCACGAGGTATAAGTGTATCATTGTTAGGAAGTTTTGTCTCTCTTATGTCTACCATACAAAACAAACGACAATCTGGTCTTTAACACTTCTCTTTCCCCGTCCCATCCCATATTGTAATACTTACTAAGTCCCATCTCCTCGAAAGCATAACACACTCGCGCCCCTTGTTCCGTCCCCGTCACGTCCTCAAAAAAGGCGATATCCAAAAAAGGCTTCACAGAAAATCCCAATTCCTCTTTTTTTCCTTCCTGCCGCTGCTCTGATTGACGCAAGGCCCTCTCCAAGTGTGAAACCACGCTGCTAGCATCGACACCCTCACCTGCCTCCCCACAAGCAGCAGCAGCTGCCGGGCAATGATCGAGATACATGAGATAGAGACTCCAAGCTCGCTCCGTCACGCCCAACCAAGCCTCAAGGCTATGGGGGTTGAAGCGCAAGTCAAGCAAATGCATTTGCAGTAAGTCCAAATTTGCAGTTTCGTATTCCATAAACGCCTCTGAGTCAGACTGTCCCTTGCGTTTACTGAACTTGGGCACCGGGCTCAACTCCCCCACATACGCATACAAGCGTTGGTAGACGTAGAGCAATCCCTCCGCTCCCGCTTCCCCAACCTTTGCTTTGAGCGTGTCAAAGTACAGCAAGTCACGGCCACGAGTAGCTGCAGGAGTGCCTTCGTTCCCGCTCTCGTCCTGGTCATGGACCACTCCCATTCCCATAGCCACTTCTGTCAAGGCTTGTTCCTGCCCTCCTTTCAACAAAGCCAGTAGCCGCGTCGGTCCTTGCTGGTCTCCTGCTCCTCCACCACCCTCCCCCACGCCATTATCTGCATTCCCGTCCCGTCCAAGCGATACAGACACGTGAGGCTGCGTCATCACAAAGCCTCGCAGCAAGTAAGACTCAATCGATGGAAAGAGAAGCGAGCAAATCTCAGGCTTTTGCAAAGCAGGCTCCTCGTCATAAGCCACTAATAGGGCAGTCAGCAGCTGCTTTTTCCTCTGCATTGTGTCCTCGGCCTCTTCCAGGTATCGGAGAACAAAGGTGGCAAGGCCAACGGTCTCGCTCAAACCCTCTGGTGCCCGTCCTTCTGCCTGGTGATCAACCGCGGTACCATTAGGAGACAAATCCAAATTATGTAAGCAACGAATACATTGCACCGTGGCATCAAACGTTCTTCCTTCCTCCTCTCTGTCAACCCCACCAGAAGCAGGCAAAGCAATCGCCTTCAGCATGACCTTCAAAAAGCGACCCCTCTCCTTGCCACATCGTCCCGTCTCTGCCAACGCCTCATGCATCTGCACCAACCACTCCAACCGTGCTTGCTGCGGCCGCAACCCCACTCCCACCTCTCCCTCCGCCTTCGCCTCCCCCTCCAAAAAAGGATGCTGGAGGACAATAAATGTCAAGCCCAAGTAACACGAGAAGAGTATGGTCCCATACAGAGAACTGTTCTGTAGCGCCACCTGCGCCAGGTTTTGGAGCTGCCGCAACACCCCTCGGAGCTGCCGGTCGGTCAAGGCACCTACACCCCGAGAAGGAGCCACGGCCCAATCTGAGTCCTCGTCAAGGAGATTGACAAAATGCTGCAACGCCGAGTGGCAGTAATCGCGAGCCTCGGTGGTATTGGTGTAGTGCTGCAGGAAATCTGGGTCCAATTGAGGGTCGCACAGGACACCGGCCATGCTGCGAAACGTGGCGCGCTCCAACCGCGCGCCCACCTCGACTAGGGCCTTGTAATGGGCCGAGGCCACTGCCGTGGCCCCCACCACCTTTATCGCATTGCTATTGCTACTGTTGCTACTGCTGCTGTTGATTGTCGTGGTGGTGGTCGTCGTCGTCTTTGAAGTGGCAGCAACCGCGTCGCGAGCAATAGCCTTGAAAATGCCCAAGGCTCCATCCAGCATGTGGCGGGAGTAGGGCAAGGACGAGAAACGCAACAGTGAGGCCAACGTTGCTGGCAGGTGTGCCGCCAAATCCTCAGGTAGGGCTAATGAGGCAGGCCATCCCTCCCGCAATGCCATGGCAAAAAGCTGACTCAATGTTTCGAGAAGTAAGACATTCAGCCGTGTCAAATCGGGACGCGCCTGGGCTGCCCGGCCGGAGGGGAGGTTACGAAGGTAGGTAGCAACCAGCTTGTCCCCCCAAGGGTCAACCAACAGCACGTGCTGGAGGGCTTGATGCAGGAGGCGCACCGCTGTTGTGAGGTCATCGGTCTTGGCACAGGTCACCAGCGTGACCATCAGCATGGATGGATGTCGGCGCAAGGCTGTATCTAACCTATCCATTATCCCACAAAAATTATTCACTGCAGAAGTTGTCCTACCTCCTGCTGCCTTGAGTATATCCAGAAGGGTACTGGCCTCGTGCTCCAAAAAATCAGAAAGCAACTCCTCCATCACGTGCTTCTGCCGCAACTTACTCGCGGCCGTCACCGTCCCCGTCCCCACCTCCTTAGCTTCCGACACATCCACAAACCTCCGACGAATCATACTCAAGAAAAGCTGCGCGGCCGCCACCGATCCCCCACCTGCCGACGCCAACACCCCTTCTCGAAACGTCGTGACCAGCTTCCGGGTCGTCCCGCACTCATTCCATACCGTCAGCTCCTTCCTTTTCCCGTCCAGGGCCTCTAAAGAAATATAAGGGTGCCGTTGACAATGCGGCTGCTCGATTCGCTTCCCATACCCATCTTCTCTTTCTAAGTAAGTCTGGCATTCTTTCAAAAAGTCCTCTGCGCCTGTCACATCCCCCCGCCAAGCCGCCAGCAATGCACGCAGCCAAGCGAATCGACAGAGATACTCGGCTCCAAACACCTCCTCTCGCTCCTCCTCGTAGATCGGTTCCCAACTCGGGGGAGCGTTCTCAATGTCGTCGGCTTTGCCCTCCCTCTTTTTCTTCTGCTGCTCCAGAGCCTCCAAAACCTTGTTTACGAACAGATCACACGCCGCAGCATGGCCGTCACTGCTGCTGCTGCTGCTGGTGCTTCCAGGGGTGGTACCCAAGGGAGTGGCCCCCGCTTCACCACCACTAGGGTTTTCCCTGCTAGTCGATGTCGTATTACTCCACAGTTCCCTTTCCTCCACAAATACTGGAACTCTCGCGCCCGCTGCCGCCCCCCCTCCTAACGACGTTCCCAGCAGCAACTCGTCCAAATGCAGCTCAGCGAGAAAGAGCTCTCCCTCCGGCTCAAAGTCCAACTCCCTCAATGCGCTCAACGCCGGTTCACGACATAGATGCCACTCCAGATCCCTTGAAAATGGCCTGGACGCCTCCTCCAGGGCCAAAGTCACCCTCCGCAGACTTCCATCCTCCCATATCCTCCCCTCCTTCACCCGCGCCAACCTCAAGACCAACCTATGCATCACGTCCAAGGCCCCCCAATTCATCCTCACCGACGGCAAAAAATCATTTGAAATCTCCTCGATCTGCGAGCTAAATAACGCATGGTCCGACACACGTGAAGGCCTCCGCTTGGCTGATCTATACGCTTCCTCCCTGCATCTATCGCAATAAAAAGCTTCACTCAACCCAGGCGGCGCAAATAAACACCCCGTATGGTAAACCAACGAGCAAGTTTCACAGCACGTCAGCTCCCCCCCATCCATACACACGTCACACAAACTATTATGCGTGCCCTTGAAAGGTCGAAATCGCTGACTCACCAACTCAGCGCCCTCATCACTAGCGGCCGCGTGGAACATGCCCCCCCGTGCTCCAGGGGAGGGAGAAGACAGCCCTCCACCCGCTCCCTCCTCCCTGTCATCCCTCCGTGTGTGGGCTGAGGTATCCCTTCCTGAGTAGTTGGTGGACCACCATTCCAGGTCATCATCGTAGCCCTCCTCGTCCGCGTTGCCATTGCTGGCGTTGCTACTACCGTCATGCCGTTCATATCTCAACGACGTCTTTTCCCTCTTCCCCAACAGGTGGGAATCCACCCACTCACACACAGCGTCCGTCGCTGCCTTCTTGTTCTTCTCCTCATTCCTCTCATTCCTTCCACCCCAATCCGGATCCTTGGGTGGGCGACTACCTCGTCTCGATGCACGACGGGCATGTGATTCACTCATTTGAGAGGTGCTGGCATCGTCGTCCTCCTTCTCGGCCACCGACGACGACACAGACAATTCCTGAGAGCCCTCCTTGGATTCATCTCCTCCACCACCGCCGCAAGGTCCTACTACTACTGCTGCTGCTGCTGCTGCTGCTGCCTCGGTCACTTGTTGCAAGCGCTCGGCCTCGGTGATACGCTGAGTCCGCCGGCCCTTGCCATGGCTTCCTCCTCCTCCTCCTCCTCCTCCTTCTCCACCTGAAGAACGAAGTGACGATACATTCATAGCGGGCCGAGCCATCTTGGCGTCCAAAACCACTGGCATCGACAAACCAGGTTCCTTCGATGCAAGTAGCGTCCGACCAAGGTCAGTCCACGCATGCGATTTGCTCTCCGCGTCAAAAGTCAAAGAAATAATCGTCGCCGGCGTCCGTTCCCGAAACCTCCCTTTTCCCCGTCGAGGTGCCGCTGCTGTCGACAACCAACCATCTCCATTTACCTCCTCGTCCTCATCCACCATCATCACCACCTCTCCATCCTCTCCCTGGCTTCCCTCCCCGATGACCCCCATGTCCGCAGCTGCTGAAGGGGCCGCGCCCCGATTCCAAGCCCTTCGCACACGATTCCTTTGATCCAAGAGACCCGGGTGGTTACTGTCTACCCGCAATGCCCGCTGTATTATCGACAGGCAAGCAGCCCAGTCGCCCAATGTCTCCAATACGCGGGCTAGGCCTTCCAAACACTCCCACGTCTCTTCCGCCTCCGATTCCAGCCCACGTTCATAGGCATACCGCGCCGCCCGGGTAAGACCCTGGGCCTCACACAGGGAACCCAAATGCAACCACACCATCACATCGTCGCAGTACATTTCAGTGGCGCGTGCAAACGCATGAAGTGCCTCGGTGGCTTTACCCTCAGCCTGCAGGAGCTCGGCCGTATTTTTCGTGCTCAGGTACCGGACATTGAGGAGCAGGTCGTCTGCCGCGGTTGCGTTTTGGAGCAACCGCCCTTGCAGAATCTGCTGGTACGTGTGCTTGGCTAGCTCATTTCGTCCTTCTTCCTGCGCTTGCATAGCTTCGTTGTACCGCTCCTCCAGCTGCGTCTCCTGTGCTTCCCGCGTCTCCCCCATCTCCTCGTCTGGGACAGGGTGCTGCGCATTGCCCTCCCCGCCGTCCTGGATGGCCAACCAGCCGAACTGTAGATGCATGTAACGAGGTTTTAGGTCATGTCTCGCACACTTTTGGTGTGGCCATGTGCTTGCGAGGGGAGGGTCTTACCATCGTGATGCTCCGGATGACTGAAGCCTGCTGCGGAAGCTGGACTGGCTCAGGCTTGGCTTGAACTACCACGAGGGAATAGGTGGCTCACGCTCTGCCATGAAGAATTTGAGGTCCTAGTCCCTGCGGGCGGGAGTGTGGTGTGAATGGTTAGGGGCCGAGAACTAGGCAGGGAAAGGGAAGCTTGGCAACGGCGTCGGTTGCTGGGTACGTGCCCTCGTCTTCTACTACAAACCACTCAAACCACTCAAACCCACACCCACAGATACAATGGACAAGTGGCTGCGCAAGATCGACCGGTACTCCCCCAAACCTATCTTCTTAGCGGGCCTGGTCGTGGGCTTTACTTTGACCTTTCTTTTGAGCCGTCCAAGCCCTCAAACGGTGGCACAGAAACCCGTCGTCGCCACCGCCAGTCACCTACGTAGACCAGTCCCAGGTTCGTGTTTGAAGGACTGCAGAGGCCTCTCGTAAAGTGTCTGATTTTCAATGTCCACTCATTGACTCGCATTTTTAAAGAGCAGAGGCCAACCACAGGCTCCTCTCCCTTTCTCATTCCTCGTTTGCCACCTGCCAATTAATTGTCCCCATTAACTTCCCTTTCGCTCTCTCTCAAATCCTTAGGTGCCTTCTGGTTGGTTGTATCCGTGACTTTCCGGAGCTCCGAAGACGTGGAGACCTTTAAGGCTGCCTTTGCGCCGCTTGCCGCCCTCGTGAAAGAGTACGAAGCTGGCACGTTGTCATATGGTTTGGCCGTAAGTGACAAGGACCCTCGTATGGTCCTCATTTTCGAGCGCTACACAGATAAGGACGATGCGTATCTGCATGTACATCGAAGTAGTGAGTCTTTTCAGGTGTTTCGTCCCCAGCTTGCGGCCTTGAAAGCGAACATTGCGGGAGAGTCTTATATCGAGAGCGACTTGGGTTTTGTGTGAGTCAAAGCGATGGAGACTTTGTGAATAAATTTCAAAAACAACTAAATATGTACAACTCCTGCTTCCATTTTCGTCTCACTTCTCTTTCTCTGCCTTTTTTTGTTCACATTCCGACAAATCTTTATTTTGTCTGTCTCATGCTTCGTCCCTGGAATCAGCTATGAAGCATCAGCCTCAGTTCACCCTCCTCAAATCCAGACACTCTCCTAGGGGATCCTCTCTATACTCTTTGCTACGCGCGTAAGTCCAGCCTAAGCAATTTTTTTGCACGTCTTTTAATGCTTTTCCTTTCTCTTTGATCTTCCCCTATCGTATCTCATTTTTCTCTTCCCTTTTACATGCTGAGATTCAACTCCTCTTTTGCCATCCCTCCTATGCTTCCCCGCGGACAACTGAGCCGCTATCGACGTCTCGCCAAGCTCTTCTCAGCACGTGCCCCGCCCCCCTTAAGTGCGCTTGGTCTTGCTGCGCGTCTGCATCCCCCCGCTCATGGCCTCGCCCTTGTTGTACCCGAGGAGGGCAAGCGTGTGGAGGACAA
This sequence comes from Nannochloropsis granulata CCMP529, assembly GCA_004335405.1. NCBI lineage: Eukaryota > Eustigmatophyceae > Eustigmatales > Monodopsidaceae > Nannochloropsis > Nannochloropsis granulata. The sequence goes on from AFGO01000699.1 coordinate 23,398, forward strand.
GCATTGGCAAGTGGAAAAACATCGGCTTGTAAGAGAAGCTACTTTCCTTATACCACTTGTTATATAACATGTCACTTAAAGTAATGGCATGGATGGCTAGCAAGACCGAATTTAGGATCGCCTTGTCCTTAGTGTTATACTTGATAGCCGCGCCGCCGGTCGCCAGGCCCATGGCGAGCGTCTGGAACGCGAGGCAACGCAAAAGCGACCACTGGCTGCTGCCGTGCCATTTCGTCTCCATGCCACCCAGGAGACCGGGCACCATTTGCTGCGGGCGCCAGAAAAACATGCCCGACTGCCACATGTTGACCGCGGCATGGATGAGAAGAGCGATGCTCAACAAATTGTCCCCAGGATCTTCCTTCAAATGCTCAAAGGCCTCCTTCCCTTGCTGAATGCCGGACTGAATAGTTTCACTCACAGCCTCCTTCATCTCCTCATCCTATGGGGAGTGAGAGGGTATGGAGTGAAGAAACATGAAGGCGTGGAGCATGAATAGATTTTGACATTCAACGTAGGGAAAATTCATCCAAACGGAGAGGGAGTGGATGCCGAGGACAAGGAGAGGTAGCGGCAGGTTTGTATTGTATTACTAATAACGTCCTTAATTCATTGACACCCCCCAGTTCCCGTCCCCCACGTACCCGGCTTCCTTGTCCGTGGCGTGCCGACATGGTTTCAGTGTAGAGTTTGGCTTGTGTGTTGAGCTTGCTTGCTTGCTGTGTGTGATGGTGGAGCAGGCGGTAAGGGAGACGTTATGTGCAGCAGCAGAAAGGCAAAATAAGTATTGTACCCTTGGCAAATGTTCTGTCGCACCTGACACCTGCAGGATTCCCCGAACAAATTCTGTTTCCGCGCAGGTTTCTGGGAGCATAAACACGACGAGAGGGAACGTTGCCGCGGCGTTACGGGCTTCTTCCTGTGGGGGATGGCAGGGGCTTGTAAGTTGGCTTGAATTTTATGCGCGTGTTGTGTGTGTAATATTACGTGCGTTAGTGTGGCTCTTTGTAGGGTGGCTTTGTTAGCCCCGTTGTTGGGTGTGTGTGGCACGTGGGTGAGGCCAGGAACGAGAATTACGCATGTGATCGATATGAGTGAATGAGTGAGGTGAGCTCGACAACTGAGAAATGGGTTTCCTTCATCTTTTGTAAACATATGAAATATAACGTGATGAGCGAAAGACAAGCGTCTCGACATACCTAAAGTAGTCAGTTATTTGTGTTGTGACCTGACTTCCTGCAATTCCCCCCCGCACTCTCTCCCCACCCGTCAACGCGAACATGAACACCCTTATCTATAGGTAATTTTTTATTTTTTTCTTAAAATTTGAAACCTTTTTGTGCTCGTTAAAAAGGCAAGGAACTCCTCTTACATCCTAGAAACATGCAGCACACAGTTTGGGTCCAGTCAACTCTAACTACAGCCACAAATGCATCACGCAGCCCCTCTTCTCTCCATCAGTTTCTTCTCACATCGTTTCTGGTCAGTACAGGAACTGAAAGTAGACAGGATTTTTCGTCTCAGCGAAAAAGACGTAGCCCAAATGCGATAGTGTTTCCAACCACTTCTGAAACTCGGCGAGTTCCTCAGGGGGGACCTGCAGCCCAACAAGGACACGACCTATGTCCCCGCCCTGATTACGGTAATGGAAGAGGCTGACGTTCCAACCCTTGCTCAGGTCCGTCAAGAAGGCATGCAAAGCACCTGGCCGCTCGGGAAACTCAAACCGATAGAGCTGCTCGTTTTTGACGTGGGGGGCCCGCCCGCCGGCGAGGTATCGGGCGTGAGCCTTGGCCATTTCGTTTGCGCTCAGGTCGACGACTTCGAACTCTGTGTGTACGTGGGTTTGGATAAAGAGGTTGATGACGTGAGATGAAAAAATACACCCAACAAACGTCAAAACACATTAAACGACTCTGCAGAAATAGGCACGTACCGAGGTGACGAATGTTCTCCAGCACCTGCTGCTTATCCTCCTCCTGATTCGTGTTCGGCATGGACTGGAAGCTGATAATCACATCAGCCGTATCCGGACTATTGAATCTGTATGAAAACTCTGTCACATTCCTTGGAAAAATCCCCGAATACAACTGCCTGAAGCTCCCGGGCCGCTCGCTTATTCTCACCGAAAGGAGCGATTCGGTCGAATCCGACCGTTCACTCACAAACCGCAAACGGTCAAAGTCCATGTTAGCGCCCGAGGCAATCGCCACGATCGTCTTGTCTCTCCACTGCTCCGCCGCACAATATTTCTTCGCCCCGGCTATCGCCAGCGCCCCTGCCGGCTCCATCACACTGCGCGTGTCCTGAAACCCGGCCTTGATCGCCGCGCAGATCTCGTCCGTTGTCACCGTCACCATCTCATCCACCAACTGACTACACACGCGAAACGTCTCTTTCCCCACCACCCGTACTGCTGCCCCGTCCGCAAACAACCCGACCCTATCCAAAGTAACCACGTGACCTGCCTCCAAAGAGGTAGTCATGCCCGCCGCGTCCTCCGCCTCGACACCAATCACTTTCACTGACGGCCGCACCGCCTTGACATAGGATGCTATTCCAGAAAGCAAACCCCCCCCACCCACGCACACAAAAATGGCGTCCAATGGCTGCCCATTCGTAGCTTTCAAGATCTCCATGCCAATCGTGCCTTGCCCCGCAATCACATCGGGGTCATCAAAAGGATGGATCATCGTCAAGCCCTCCTCCCTTGCCAACCGCAATGCTTCCTCCGACGCTTCGTCGTAGTTCTTTCCGTGCAACTTCACCGTCACCGTGGGTCCTCCAAACCGTCGAACCGCATTCACTTTAATCTGGGGTGTGGCCAACGGCATGACAATGACGGCTTTAATATTTTTGCGCGAAGCGGAGAGTGCAACGCCTTGGGCGTGGTTGCCCGCAGAGCAGGCCACGACGCCCCGTTCCAGGTCTGCGGCAGGCGTGCTGACGATTTTATTGTAAGCACCTCGGAGCTTGAAAGAGAAGACGGGCTGCAAGTCTTCTCTCTGTGTGGGGGATGGGGAGAGCGTGCGCGTTAATGTGATGTGCGGCTGTAAGAGAGAGAGAGAGAGTTATGCGCAATGATACGCCATCAAGACAACTCTTCGAGGACATAACCTTGCACCAATGCCGCATACCTTTAGCAATACATTGTTATGCATTGCCTTGGACATGCAGGGCGCCGGCTGCAAGGGCGTCTCGATGGCTATCTCGTAGACACGGGCGTTTAGGATGCGGGCCAAGTAGTCCGTGTGGTCGCGGTTGAAGTCCTCCGCAGCGCCACTCCCCGTGCTTGCAACCGAGGCCCCGCTACTGCTGGCGGCCGCACGCTGCATCAGCAGTGAGGATGGTAGTCGGGTCATCCGCCGCCACCTACCTCCGCCCAGCATTCCCCCTTGAAGGACTGATGATGTTGCTGCTGGTGCTGGTGCTGCTGGTGCTGGTGCTGCTGGTGCTGGTGCTGACAGGTTGGAGTTGGCTGGACACGACAGAGCTGCTTTGTCCAGTGGGCAACGATGCGGCCTCTTGATTTTCGTGTAGCTACTCGTCTTCTGTATAGGTGGGTGGGTGGGCTGTGTGAGAGCGTATGCGTATGGACAGAGGGATTGATTGTCCAAGAATATCCACTTCAATCAGCACACACTGGCGAGAGGAGGTGGATGGGCAAAAGCGTACGCCCCTACGTTTTTCGTGTCCACGGTTATAATTTTTACTTCTTTTGTTGTCTCATATTACGTGTCTCGAATATTTTTCGTTTTCTCTTCGTCGTTTTTATAGCACTCTCTTTCACAAGTGGGACGCATGGGGTTTACGCTGTCTGTTGTGTGTACGCTCCTCTCTCCTCCCGTGTTCATGTTCCCTCCACCACTCCCTGCTTTCTCTCACATTCCTCTCAAAATTGTACCAAACCAAACGCGCTTATTCCTTGGACATTCTCCTACTTGCTTAGATCGACTCATCCACGACATCATCGGCAGCATCCTTGAGCTCATTTTGCAGGTCCTCAAAGTTGAACCCGTCCGGCATGCCTCCACCGCCTACTATGTCCGCCTCCAGCTTGGTCGGGTCCTCCATATCACGAGTGGACAAGCCGTCAGCCACTAACCCCTCCCCGCCATCTGCTAGCACCTGCCGAGACATGAGCTTGGTGATGCGCGCGGTGAAGGCCCCGGGGTCCTCAACGTCATACCCACCCGCCACCGCCGCCACATCGTAAACCAACCTCCCCAACTCCATCGTCTCCAGCGCTTCAGGGGACTCAGCGACCTTATCACGCAGCGAAAGCACGATGGGATGGGAAGGGTTCAACTCTAAAATGGCCTGGTTGAACTGCGAGTCCATGGCACCGGCGTCCTCCTCGCCTTGCATCACAGACTGCGCCCGGTAATACTTCTGCATCTGCGGGGACATGCCATATGCACTCTGCACCAGGGCCGCTGGGGAATCAATCAATCTATTTGTGACATCCACCTTAGTCACACGCTTGCCCAACAACTTGCGATACCAATCCCGCAGACCCTGCATCTCTGTTCCCTTCTCCTCTAAAAAGGCCTTCTCCTCGTCCGTCTCGGCCTGTTGCTCCTTCCCCGCGTCCACGATGTCCTTCTCCGCGTACTTCCCCAAAGACTGCATCGCCATCTCATCCAACGGATCTTGCAAAATGATAACTTCGAACCCCTGCTTTCTCAGCTTCTCCAGCGCCGGAGAGGCCAATGCCCGCTTCTTCGTCTCGCCCGTCACGTAAAAAATCTGCTTTTGGTCAGGCTTCATTCGTGCAACATACTCGTCAAACGACGCCACATCATCCCCCGTCTCCGTGGTCGTCCACCGAGACAACTTCGCAAGCTCCTGCCTGTTATCATTATCTTCAATCAGACCAACCTTCAGGTACCGTCCAAAGCCATTCCAGAACGTGGTGTAGGCCGTGGCGTTCTTCTCAATCTCCTTGAACATATCCAGGGACTTTCGCACCAGCCTCTTATTAATCACATTCAACATCTTGGACTTCTGTAAAATCTCACGCCCCACATTCAGAGGCAAGTCCTCTGAGTCCACCACACCACGCAAGAAGGTCAGGTACCGAGGGAGGAGCTCTTCAAACTTATCATTGATGAACACCCGCTTCACATACAACTTGACCGCCCGCGAATTCTCATCGAACATGCTACGGCTCAACTCATAAGGCAAAACTGAAGGGACATAAAGCACTGCCTTGAACTCCACCTGTCCCTCCAGCGAGAAATGGGTGTAGTTCAGCGGCTCGTCGAACATACGGAAGGTGGTACGATAAAACTCACGGTATTCATCCGCCGTCACCTGCTTGGGGGAACGGAGCCAAATGGGCTTCGTCTGATTGATCCTCTCCCAGACATTTGTCTTCTTAGACACCGTCTTCATCTTCGGCTTCTCGCCCTCGGCGGGTGGAGGGGCAGTGTCGTCAGGGACCTGGTCGTACTCCGTCTTCTCGGTAAAGAGCTCGATGGGGAATTGGACAAACTCACTATAACGCTGCAGCAGCGTCTTGAGCTTCACAGTGTCGAGGTACTCCTCGCAATCCTCCTTCAAATGCAGAATAATACGCGTACCCGACCCCTCAATAGGCTCGCCGTCCACGTCCTCCGACACTGTAAAACTAGACCCAGCCGACGACTCCCACCGGTACTGCCGCTTGTCCTCCCCCTGGAAAGGCCTCGTCACCACCGTCATACGATCCGCGGCCAAGAAGCCCGAGTAAAAGCCGACGCCAAATTGACCAATCAAGTTCAAGTCCGCATCACCCTTGGCCAGAGCTTCGGCAAATTTCTTGGTGCCCGACTGAGCGATGCGGCCCAAGTTCTCCACGAGCTCCGTCTTTGTCATACCGATTCCGGAGTCCTCAATAGTGAGCGTGCGTGCCGCCCGGTCAGGCTTCAGGCGAATGCCAAACTCAGCCGCCGCGGTCGCCTCCCCCTCCGCGGTTATGGAGAGGAAGCGCTTCTTGTCGCAAGCGTCGGCTGCGTTCGAGACCAGCTCCCGCAAAAACACGTCCCGGTCTGAGTACAGAGAGTTGATGATGATGTCCATAACGCGGGCCACCTCCGCCTGGAATTCGAACGTCTCGCCCTCTGCCTTGGCCGGGGTCTCGGTAGTAGACGCGCTCATCCACAGGGGGCTGACACCCGCACGGAAGGGAGATGCACCACTTTGCTGCTGCTGCTGCTGCTGCTGCTGCTGCTGCAACTGCTGCTGTTGCACCACGGGTCGGGACCCGGCCGCCTTGCCTATGTGCGGGATAAAGCCCTCCACATGCAGCGTCGCTGCCAGCAGTACCACCAGGGCGCCTGCACCCCTGTTCACCACGCTTGCTCGCTTCAGCATGGTAGCGTGCTTTGTGTATGGGCAAAAAAAAAGGGTGTGAGGTGGTGGGTAAGTTGTGAGAGTATGCAGACAGTTTGACAAGAAAAATCGCCCGCGTCGGGAGGGCAGGCCGCATTGCAGCAAGCGACACGAAAGAGGCAAAAGTGCTTGCCTATGAAGATCAGAAAAATGTGGAGTCGCGCTTATGTGGTGCCTGTTCAGTGTTGTGTTCCAGAAACTCGGAGAGACTGTTCCAAAGAAGCAACAGCAGTCTCCAGCCACTGGCTGGGAGGTTGATCATGGCAGAGTCATGGGCCGAACTCCCCCTCCCTTTCTCAATTGTTCCATCAGCCTGACCATACGCGACTTGCCATCATAGCTATTTTCTTTTCTTATTATTTTTACAGCCTTTCCCCCTCTCGAAATTAAGTCATGCCGTTTCATCCCTCTTTTCCTTTACTTTCCTGATCCATCATTCCCCAACAACTCTCATCCCTGACGTCGCAGCCGCCTCTGCACATCCTCACTCTCCCCCTTCTTCCCTGCCTTGACAGCTTCTCCCGCCTCCATAATCCATTGCGCAATATACATTAGCTCCGTCTTCCGAATCTCCTTCAGCTCCTCCGGGTCGTCGGGCGTTGAAAACATTAAGTCCAAATGGTGCGCCCCCTCCTTCAAAGTCAAGGCAACTACCGACTCCGACACATCTTCCAAGACCCCAGTTCCCGACCATGGGTCCAATAGACCGTTCGAGAAGACAATGTTTGACGCTGTCTTCAAAGCCTTGCGACCTCCGTACATGGTCGCGGCCCAGGTACGGCGCGGATGGATGCCGAAGCGCGAAAAGCAGTAGTCGGATTGGGCGTCCGCGTCCCATGGGGCGGACCAGAACATGTCTGTTGTAGGGGTGTGTTGGAGGGTTAAAAAAGTGAACGGAAGAGATAAGTGAAAGACATGCTGTTTGAGTCGCTCAATGCCTGGGGCTATATACATATATACTCTGAAGAAATGATGTGCAAGAATCCTCCCCCTCTCCTTGCCTCCCAGTACGACAGCTTCTCGCACGACAATGCAGAGAGTAGCGTAATATATTTTCCAAAACAAAACTTACCTCGCACCCCATCACTCCCACTCGGCATAAACATCTCCGTGCAAAACTGGTATGTCCAATGGTTCTCCACCGTCAGGCTCTCTTCATTCACGCCTGCAGCCAAATCAAAGCACTCCAAAGCTTCTTCCTTCCCCTCCTCCCCCACCGTCGTGTAGTTATAATAAATCGACACTGCATCTCTCAATCCTTCCAATAGAGAAGCATTGCTAGCTTCTGCAAGAGGGAAATTGAGCGACTCGCAGGCGACGCGGACGGGCCAAGCGGGCAGGGTGCCTTGTCCGTTCAAGATGTATGTGGAGGGGAAGGGGTAGTTACCCATAGCCAAATAGGCCCAGGCACCTGTTGAGAAAGTGGTCGGGGGCAAACATGAAGTAAGGAGATGAGAGAAAGTGCTGCTCGAGCGGTGTTGATGCTCTTTGCATGGATCGAAAAAACGAGAAGGGCCAGTCTCTGCCTGCCTTTTTCTATACCTTCTCGTTTGAACCCTTTCACGGCATCCCCCCTATCAACTTACTCTGCAACCATCCCAATAACCCGTCCACATCCTCTTCTGTCGCCATTACCCCCTCCCCGGGGCAAATGCGAAACCTCTGCATCAACTCCTGTCGTCCCCCCACGGTCTTCGCCATCTCCCCAATCACCGGCCAGGCCGCCCGCACGTTCTCCGCGCAAAAGCCATTTGACCCACCCTCAGGTGACGCGTCCCTTGTCACTATATACGAAAAGGACTCGGTCCCCTCGTCGTCTACCAGAGGCTCGAAATCTAGCACGGGGGCCGAGCCAGCAATGGCTCCATTGACGAGGTGAGGGTAGAGGATGCGCCACCAGCTTGCGAGCATCCCGCCATAGCTCCCACCAAATGCAATAACGGGGGAATCGGGCGATTCGAGCTCGATTTTAAGTGCGGTTATAAGGACAGAGTAGTCCGCGAGGGCTTGCTCCGAGCTGTTTGGAGTGGGGAAAGAGGGGAAGGCGGGGGTTGGAATGAGAAGTGTAGTCGTTCAAATTTGACTCTGCAGCGAGCAATGTATGTACCTTAAATAGTCCATCTTGCGTGTTGTGAATGGCTGGAGTGGCTGGCTCTTGCCGTAGTAACGATGCTCCGCAAAGACGAGGAGGGCCCCAAACTGGGGAGCGTTTTCCCACATCAAACCCGAGGCGTTCAAATAAAGCGTTACATCTGCCTCATTGCCCCTTTATGTAATGTTCAGGACAGTGAATGTGAAAAAATGGTTCAGTAAGCGTTCACTTTTCACGATGCTATTGACATTGGTAACGAGGAAATGAAAGGAGGCAAGAATGCCCACACCCAGAAACCCACCCTCCCCTGCCCACTTTCTCACGTGTAGAAAAAGATGGGCGCGTCAGGCCCTCCCCACCACTGCTTTCCGCAAACAAAGTAGCGCTGTTGGAATGTCAAACCGTCCAGTTTGGATTCGGCGTGATAGGAGAAGTGGTCGATGGGCTGCTCAAAATAAAGCTCGTCGCAGTCCGCCACCCCAGGTCGCGGTGGTGCATGTGGATCAGTGACAGTGGGCACCGCCCAGTGCGATCTGAGACCGCCCTGCTGGGCAGCTGTTAAAACGAAAGACCGCTGGAGCACTACCAGCAACAAAAGTAGCGGCCGTCGCCGCAGGCTGGTGGTGGGCTTCATGCCTTTTGGCTGCCTGTGTAGGAAATAGAGGAGAAATGGGCACGTTGGAGTGTGGTTTGCGGGCAGGTTTTGGTGCAGGGATGGCAGGACTGGCGCACTAGAAGGGTAGCTTAGGGAGTCGTGGACGTCGGCACGTTTTACCCGTGCCTGGGATGCAAACGCAAAATTTGTATCTGGCCCCAGACTTGGGGAGTGCTGAGAGGCATCGTTTAAACTGCAAAAACGCCGCTCCTTCATCATCGTCATCATCCATCATCAGCGATACATTTCGGACTCTCACACCGCACAACGTCCACGCACACCCCTCCACAGTTCTACATCATCATGGCCACGTCCTTCTGTTCATGCCTGGCCAGCTTCATGGGCGGCGGTGGAGGCGACGGGGAAGGTAAGGACGACGCAAGGAGGCCAGTACCAGCAGTGGAAATGGCCCGAGGAAGAAGAGGAAGCTCAGGCTCGGCTGACAACAGTGCCTTCCCTACCACGCCTCGTGTCAAGCACGACTTGAATATGAAGGGGAGCCAAGTGCAGGTCAAGACGACGGCGAACCGATGCTATGTCATAGGCGGGGAAGGGCTTGCCATTGCCTCGTTGGCGCTCGAGCAAGACTGCTCATTTTGGCAAGTGGAAGTCCTAAAAGCAGGCCGCTTCAGCATGGGCGTGTCAAGGGCTGTAGACGCTAAGACTTTAGAAGGAAACGACGAAAAGGGGTCGCTAGAATGGGCTGTGCTCGTGGTTGGCGACGGTGGTGACGAGATAACGAAGCGGAAGGAGGCTGCAGGAAAAGATGTCGCAGCCGACAACGTGGTGACTGCGCAAGACGGTCATGTATTTTCGTGTGTGTTCGACCAATCTTCCTTTCCCATGCTGCGGTTTTACCAGAATGGAAAGGAGTTGGAGGGTAAGGCTGTCAACCGCGTGCGAGGCTTGGTTTTTCCTGCACTCCAAGTATTCGGGGAGGGGGCGGAGCTCTCATTTCTCTTTCACGAGAACGACTGGACCCATCCACCACCCTCAAGCCGGCATATGATGATTCTTGAGACGCGGAATATGATTTAAGAAAGTCAAAATAAAAACTTGCATTGTTGTTCAAATAAAGCGGTATGGGAAGAACACGTGCGCTGCCATAGGACAGCAGCGTCGATTTTGTCCAGGAAATCCACTTTTGTTAGAAATACATAGACATTTAAATGTATCAAAACCTGAAGAGCAAATGGCGCGAATCGTTGTTTTTGTTCAATTCCTTTATGCCCGGCCTCCTTGATTCAAAACAATCATCTCTCCGTCTTTCATACATAGCAACTTCTCGTTCTCA
>AFGO01000703.1:0-12108 GCA_004335405.1 Nannochloropsis granulata CCMP529
GAGGGGATGGGCGTGGAGGAGGACGAGGAGGGAGGTTGAATATTGATGATACCAACATGTTTCCGACGCTCTAAGGGCAAGGTGAGATAGAGAGTGAGAGACGTGGGAATGGGGTGTCTGTGTCTGTGTCTGTGTGTCTGTGTGTCTGTGTGTCTGTGTGTGTGCGTTTGTGTGTGTGCATCTCTCTTTCTCCATGTGTAGTTGTAGGGTGGGTGGGTGGTAACGTCAGAAGTGTTTAGGAAAACACGAGGGCTACGACGACGATCACGACAATCTGCAAGAGAAAGAAAGAGACAGAAGAAGGGAGGGAGAAACAAGTTTATTTTTGAGGATTAGAGAGAGAAGAAAGGCATGCAGTTAGAGGTGACTTAACATAACAAAGGGTAACTTTGGAGAAAAGGGCCACGGCATTCACGATAAAAAAGCTCCACTGGGCGAGGTTGAGCGGGGGGCTGGGCGCTCAACACACATATATAAGAGGAGGGAGGGAAGGAGGATTATGCGGAATGTCTGGTCTGTCGAGCGATGAGGATGGATGGTTCTGCATGAGGCCGTTCAAGAGCAAGAGAGAAAGCAAGAGCGACTCTGACTAACAGGATTAAATGACGCGAGAAGATGCAAGGAACTGCGAAAGCAAGCAAGCAACGACGCTACGAGAGACGAGACGCGGTTGCCCGGAAACCCAAGATAGACAACAAGAGGGAAAACCCCACTGACGTCTAGGAGTCTTGAGACTCGAACACAATGAAAGAAAGAAAGAACGAAGAATGCTACTACAATGGTATATCGATGTCTTGTTGGAATTCTGTCCTGGGGTGTACGCTTTCGAGGAGGAGTGCTCTTAAAGGTCGCGTTTGCATCCTTCTTGACCAGTCCCAGGATCCAGCGGGACAAGCAGTAAAACAAACTCCAAAATCTTGTTTCAGAGGAATAATGGTCTCGCAGACGGTGCATTAGATGTGCGTTTGGTTTCTCCCAAGTACATTGTAATATCCCGCCTCTTCTCCGATACACGTCACCATCGCCCCTGGCCCTTTCACTGAGCCCAAACACACAACACAAAAACACAACCCGGGCTTATTCCACGGTATCCATACAGCCACTACAGGCACTATCCTACTTCCCACGTATAGCTGCCGCCGTTCTCACGCTGGGACGCTCCGTGAGCCTAGCCGCCCTCCTCCTCCTCGTCGGTCTTCCGTTGTGGCATACGTCAGAATTTACTGCACGTACTGCATTCGTCCCCAGTCCCCACGCCCTCGCATTTTCCATGTCTTCCTCCACCAAAGTGCTAAAGAAGGGCGTTTCTGACGTAGCTGTTGCGGCCGCTTCGGGAGCCAAGGCGACTGCCACTGCCTCCGCCGCGGCCGCAAAGAAATCGTCCGTGCTGGAGCAGGAACGCAAGAAGTCCTCCCGCAAGCGTGCCCCTGTCGATTACAACGAGGAGCGTGTCGTTGTCACGGAAGAGGAGGCCGTCGCCGAGCAATCTAAGAATAAGAGGCCTAAGGGCGGTGCCCCCAAAATTTTTCCTGGTATGCAGCCTCTGCCTACGCGCGAAGCCACGGGCAAGTTGCACTTTGCTGATCACCCAGAATTCACCCCGAACATGACGCCCAAGGAGGTGTTGCGCGCTGGAAGTTTTGGTGGAGGATATTATCGTCCTATTCACTGTACGGTAAATGAGCAGGACTTCAAGGACGTGCATAAAGAATTTCCCAAGGATTGGTTCGAGGGGTTGGATGTCGGGCGGATGATTATCTCCAAGACGTATCGCGCAGATATCAATACGTATGGGGTGAAGTGTGGGGGAAGCTTGGAGATGTGGCAATCGAGTGGATGGATTACGGCAATTGATCCCTATGGCGCGTTTCAATGGTGGGTGAGGGTGGGTGGGATGGATGGAGGGAGAGAGGGAGGGAAGGGGTAAATATGCCCCTCGCGTGGTTGTGATAATTGATGTCCTGCTCTATGATTTATGTCCTCTCTTCGCTTTCTGATTTTTCCACCATATAGGTACTGTCGTTTTTACCTAGGCCGGCGCTCGGAAGACGACGCCCGTCAGATCTCGCGTTTCAATCAGGTGATGGGCCCGACGGGTCGCTTTCGCACTAATTTGATGAACCAGATAATCCGCAAAAACACGCGATGGAACGATGTGAATGTGTCGCCGGTCATTCGACAGACGTTACAGCATTGGGCGTATCGAATGACAGAGGTAGGTTATGCATCAACACAAGTCTTTCCTCCCTTCTTTCCCGCCGCATTAGTAGTAGGACATGTTACTACACATCTCCGCAACCCCCTTTGTACCATGTCAAACCCCGCATTTATATTTAAACAACCATTCCTTTTTAAGCTCACCGTTCTCTGTACGCTAATGTCTGCTTTCTCCTCCGTCTGTCCTTATCCGCCCTCGCTTTCGCAGGCAGATTTCAAGGCATACTGCAAGAAGAAAGGGTTGAAGGTCCAGGCGTAAACAGCAAACAGGAGGAGCGAGAGCCTTGGACGGACGGGAGCATGGACTTTATGGCGGTTAGCGGGGCTGAAGCGTTGAATTAGCGAACGGCATGTGCGAGAGTGCGAGAGGGGTGAAAGTAGATAAACAAGCAACAAAAATCATTCGAACCCTCGCACGAAAGCACGACTGCAATCTTACATACGGACTGAGACAGAGAGAGAGAGAGAACGAGAGCAGGTATGATGAGGAGAAAGAGGCACAGGGGAAAAAATTAAAGAGATGAAATAAAGGACCGGGCATAAAGGAGAAATTACAGCAGCCGGAAGGCTTACCGTGGAAGCCTTACCGTACAGCTAAAGTAAAGAAGAATAGATAAATAGTTACGTCCCTCCTCCTTGTCAGAGCAGAGCAGAAACAAGCAAAAAAATCTTACTTCTCTGGTCTTGCTTTCTCGATCTTCCACATTATTCTTTAAGTCAACCTACCCTCTGAAGCCTCCCTTCATCATTCACCTACCCGTTCTTCCGTCCAAACGTCCTATTCTTTTGCTTTCTCCGCACCGAGCTCACAGGTCGCTTGCCGTGATTCGCTTTCTTGCCTCGCCGGGCGTTGCGGTTCAAACAGTCAAACCCTTCGACCTCGAATGGGCTGCCCACTGCAGGGGTCGGCTTGGTGGTTGCTGGTGCTGGGAGTGTAGTAACAACCGTCGTAACTGGGCGTCCCAAGGGGAAAACACGCTGCGTCAGGATTTGGAGGGAGCTGGGGAAGCCGGTGGTAGGAGTAGTGATTTGCGCCGGGAGCCGATTCAAGGACCATGAACTGTCGTGATTCGATAGAGAATTGGGGTAGAGGGAGTGGGGTGAGTAAGCATGTGCAGATATTAGCATGGAGGGGCGACTAACGGACAGGGGCGGCCGGCGCTGCGCGATGATCACCGCGAGGCCTCCCTCTCAGGGCAAACAGATATACCCACCAGCCTGCCAGACTACTTCTGAGAAATTTCGTTATGTTGAAGACTTATGCGATCATACAGCTAGATATACACTACCACAAACGCTAAAATGAAAAACGGCAGCTGCATTGCCCTCCTCCCCCCCCTTCCACCCCCTCCCTCATCTCCTTTCGCGACGTACCTCATGAATCTGCTGCCTCGTGCCGACCACACATTCATCCCAGCTGCTGCCACACGTCGCAGCCGCTGCAGGACTAATGCCATCGTGGTTTGGCCTATGTGGGTGTCGTAGGGATCGGGGTTGGGTGAGAGGCAGATCATACGAGTATGACGACGATGATGGTGTTGCTTATCGCATTGCGCCATTTTTCCGGTCCGAAAAGAAACCACACAAACAAATCCATTCCGTAAAGAGCTCGGGCTTAAGGCATACACACGAGACAGAGGTAATGAATGACCACGAACAAGTCCGTTGGAACGCCGCTCGCAGCACCATCACATTTACCGTCACGAATGATGTCTTCAGACCCCATTTTATCACACCACTTTCACGAGGAAGACTTTCCTTCCACTCTTCCATAACGTCTACACTCACGAGTTCCCGTACGCGAGACTGGCCAGGAAGGCATATGGATGACAACCTCAGTCACCTAATGCTAGTGGAAACGTCCATGATTTGCTCAGCTCACGCACCAATTTAGCCGTTCCTGGCTCAAGCCCTATCCCCCCAACCCCACTTACATGCGATCACGGCCCTGCTACAATCCCAGGTAGTATTTACGCGGCACTTAAAACTGCTTACAATTAAGTATGCTGACTACTACGGGCCGCGGCGGCGGCAGGATGGCCATGACTAAAACCAAAGGGCGTTTCCAGCTTACAAAAGAGCAAAAGGAAGAATTCACGACCAGCTTCCAATTGTTTGACGCCGAGGGGAAGAACGCCATTGACTTGCACGAGCTGAAGGTATGCAGATTGCGCTGTCTCGCTTTCGTGCATTATGTAAGAGGCGCTCTTTCCATCTCCGCCTCCTCTGATCCCCCTCTCCTTCCTTGATTCCCCCTCTCTCCCCCCCCCCGACGAATCAGGTCCTTATGCGTGCCCTGGGTTTCAACATCTCCAAGCAACAGGTCGTGGCCCTCGTCCGCGAGATCGATCCAACGAGCCATGGTATCGTCTCTTTTGACACATATCTCGAGATAATGACCGATGTTGCCTCCCGCCGCGATCCCCAAGAAGAAATGAAAAAGGCTTTTTTTCTCTTTGCCGGCGAGAAAGGGTTGATCAACGTGCAGGATTTGAAGAGGGTCTGTAAACAGCTGGGGGAGAAGATGTCAGAGGAAGAGTTGGGGGCGATGGTGGCGGAGTTTGACAGGTGAGTGGGTGGGATGGTCTGGGAGGGTGGGGTGGGATGGAATAGAGTGGAAGAGGTGGTATTTTAATTTGTGTTGGACGGGATCCGTATGAAGCGGAAGATGGCAGAGACGAAAAGGATTTGTCGAGCTGTGCGCTTTGGTAAACGGTTCAAATTCTCGCTACAGCCATGCGACACACTTAATTTCTATCCACGCACTCGATTCTTCTTCTTTTTTCTTTTCTTCTCATCTCTCCACTCCCGCACTCCCAACAGAGACGGGGACGGCTCCATCAACGAAGAAGAATTTCTCCAAATCATGAAAGGAAGCGGTTCCTTCTGAAAGCAAAAGAGGAGGGGGAAGGAAGGAAAACAACCAAAAAGGAGAATACCAATGTAACATAAAAAGACAAGCCGTAGTGCTCTCAACCATCGCACTCTCTTCTCCTTCACCACTCCATAATCTTCTCCTTTTCTAGTCTTTTCCTCTCCCTTGTTTTCACTTTCGATACCTTTTCATTTCGTCCTACCCACTAACTCATCCGCTTCGAAGGCATGTACGCGCGTCCGTCCCCAAAGGGAGACTACACCCAACCTCTACCTCTTCCATTGACCCCCTTCCCAAGCCCCCTCGCTTCCACTCCTCCTATGCACTATAGGCTGGCTGCTTCGCGACAATGACTCTCTCCCTTCCTCCCTCCCTCCCTCCCGTCTATAAAAAAATAAAAGTGCTTCAAAGCACTACCCCCCTGTCCAATGTCCCCCACTTTTCCCTTCCTCTCTCTAACTCTACTAGACAAAACCTTCTCCTCCCTCCCTTCTTCCTTTCCTGCCCCCCCCCCACCTCAACGCGCCGCCTCCAAAGCCGAAGCTCCCGAAATGATCTCCACCAGCTCCGTGGTAATCCTCGACTGTCGCGCCCTGTTATACTGAATCGACAGCTCCTTGATCAAATCCTCCCCATTCTTCGACGCATTCTCCATGGCGTTCATCCTGGAGCTCTGCTCGGCCGCAGCACTTTCCAACATGCTGGTAAAAACAGTTGTGGCAATCGCCATCTCATACATGTCATCGAGTACCTCCGTCTTGGTGTCAGGCTCAAACTCATACTCCACATACGGCTCCCCCGTCAACGCCGCAGGCGGGTACATTGTCTTGACTGTCGCTTCATAGGCGATGGCCGACCGGAAACGATTGAACACTACATGCACAGCGTCCGCCTTGATCTGACTCACATCCTGCGCCAAGGCCGCAGCGAGAGAGAAGTTGTAGGGAGTAGCCGAATCCGAGTTGATCTGCGTAATGAACTCCCCCAGGGGCCGGCCCATCGTCGCACGCCCCTTGTCACCGATGATGAACAGCTGCACGTCCTTTTTCGCCTTGTCCAAAGCCGGGACCATGTTTTTCAACACACGGGCCAGAGAGGAGTTGACTCCACCGCAAAGGCCACGGTCGGTGGTCACGACGACCAACAAGTTGGATTGCGGCAAGCTCTCGATGTCCTTGGCGAAATCCTCCAGGAGAACGGGCTTGGGCGTGAAACCATCCACCCACTTCTGGAAGGGACGCCCCGCCTTGAGACGGTCCTCGTCACCGCGCATTTTGGAGGCAGCCACCATCTTCATCGTCTTGGTGATTTTGTTGATGCCTGTGGTGGACTTGATGCGAGCGGCAATCTCCTTCTCTGAGGCCATGCCACGCACCGCAATCCTTTTATTGAGGGAGGATAACGAGGGACGGTTATGAAGGTGAGTTGTGTGGAAAGAGTGAAGAAGGCAGTGATAGAAAAGCGGGTGTAGACAAGACAGAGGGAGAGATGGAGGATGCCACATCGCATGCGCCGAGGCTTCAGAAAACGAGTTAAGCGACCAATCTCCCTCTTCTCTCTCCACTTGGATACATCGTAAGCTATACACGCAACACGCCCGCATCTTTTTCATACACCAATGCAGACGGGCCAAGAGCTCTCCCCTCTCCCTCCTCTTGCTTTGATCACATACCTGGTCGCCCCGCCGAGTGCCAAACGGCGGGCGGCGTGCAAACCTAGACTGGCAGACATCGACGTCTCCCTGTGGTGGTTGTGGGGGGAACGCGCGATTGAGTTGTAAGCGGTGCACATAATGAATGAACAGGGTTGAAAGTCAAGAGAAAGGAGAGACGAGGAGAGTGGTGGTGTTGGAGCCGGCTGGTGGGTGATTGCCTGGCCACGCGCTGCCGTTTCTCCGTCCTCTTTCCCAATCTCCAAGTCAACCCGGGCATGGTCATGGTGGTGGAGGGGCGAGAGGGACTTGGTGCTGTAGGGGCGGGAGATGCTTTGAGCGTGGCTCAGCCTTGTTGCTAGATGTGTTTTCACGGCAGGGCAGAGGTTGAGGCTTTGGGCCGCAAAATCGTCATCGTGCTTCTTGTGCGTTGGTAGTGTCGTCGTGTGCCTCGTCCTCGCAAAATCAACGTAGATGACATGCATCTCTTACTCATGCTCATTCTCATCCCCGCGCGGAGCCACAGGTGCAACAAGCAAGCTGGTCGTCCTCCTTCGCAACTACCGCCAGCATCAACGCCTCATTCCGCTCAGCACTGCAATTCCTCGCCTGTACTTAACTTAATACCCGCCTGCGCAGCACAAGCTTACACGCACGTGATATACAATGGACGAAGGAGACAGCCTGACTGTAGGGAACACCAGCTCCACCGCGACGACGGTGAGCACCAGCCTGAGCACCAGCGTCAGCCAGAACAACAACAACGCCCGCCGCCGGCCCCAATATTTTTTCCGGACTGCCGACTCGTCCATGATCGACGACGAGTCCAGCCCCCGTTTGGAAGGCACTCCCCCACTCAGTGAAGGGCTCAGAGTGTTCCTGTGGTCCTTGTGCTTTAACAGCGTGGCGACCTTGCTGGTGCTAGGACTGGTCGAGACCATTGTGGTCCCTGTCCTCCTGGCCATTCTCGAGCTCACACCCTCGCCGCGCATGAGCAAACTGCTGACCGCGGTCCTCACCGCTGTCCTTTTCCAAGGTGGGTGGCAGGGGTCAATCGTGTTGCTGCTTGCTGTCGGGGGTGCAGCTGTGGGTCTGGTGATGGCACAGTGGGATGATGGATTTGTGCCTATGTTCATCTTCATGTACGTGGGCTTATGGACCTTTCTGCGGGCAGGCTCCAGGAGTGGGGATGGTGGAGGGTTGTTGGGAAGTTCAGGATGCGGGCCGCCATTGAGCACGGCATCGGGTGCGTTGAAAGGGATTTCGGAGATGGACAGCGCGCGTGGGGAGGGATCGTTGCGGTTGAGAGGACTGTGGGGGGCGTAAGCAGGGGGACACACTATCCAAGAGGAAATCAAAGCAAACAGATAGAAAAGTAATATTATTCGAATGAATTGTACCAAAGGTTGTAGCAGCAGAAACACCAGTAGCAGCAGCAGCAGCGAAAGAGGAAACAAAAATGCGAACAAGCAGTCAAAGAAACGACAGGCACGTATGTATGTGAGTGTGAGTGTGTATGTACACATTACACATTTCACTATGGATTGAAATACCTGCGGACGAGGGATTATGTATGTGTGCATGTATAATCTCAGGACACATACACTCACATGAAAAAAACGAGACATTTGCTACAGTGGCAGCAGCAGGTCAAGAAACAAATGAACATAGAACGAGATAGTTCGGAAAACAAAGAGCGAAGAACGACGACAACGACGATGACGGTGAAGCGACGACGGTGTATATGTGTATGTATGTATGTGTGTAAGAGAGCGAAAGAGAGAGTAGATGAGGAGGTTTTCTCTACTTTTGGTTCCCTTCTTCCATCCAAAACAAATACAATGGATGGAAAACAATCAACCAGCCAGAAAAGGAGAATGTGAAGGCAATATTCGACCTCACGAGAAACGAGAAACACCAAAATGCTTTGCTGTTCAAATGACCCAGTCTTTTTCATCCTTTCTGATATCCTTTCTAATATGTCCTCGTCCTCGTCCTCATTCATCCTCGCTCTAGTGACTTCCTGTAAAGGCAGCTGCCATGATCGCCCCTCTACACAAAACTCCATTCCTCCCTTCCCTCCCTCCCTCCCTTCTCCTCCCTCCCCTCCAACCCTCAAGCCTACAATAAAAGAGTCACCGGGTCCTCCACCAAGGACTTAAAGGCACTCAGCCACTGCGCGCCCACGGCACCATCGATCACTCTGTGATCGCAGCTCAACGTCACGGTCACCCCAGGCACGACCGTGTACACCTCCTCCCCCTCCTCAGGAGCCACCGCCGGAACCACTCGATTCTCAATCGCCCCCACCCCCAACACACACGACTGGGGCAGACTCACGATAGGCGCCACTGACTTCACCCCATACATACCAACGTTCACCAGGGTAAATGTCCCCGACTGCAACGCCTCGCTACTCAAGTCCCCTCCCTCCGCACCTGCCACCAAGCCCGCTACCTCTGCCGATAACGCACGCAGGCCTTTCGTGTCCACGTTGCGGACAACGGGGGCCAGCAAGCCATCACCTACGCCGATCATTAGATTGATGTCAACCGCATGGTATTGCCGCACAAACTCGCCATGCCAGCTCGCATTCGCCTCTGGAACCTTCTTACTCGCCAACGCCGCTGCTTTGAGCAAAAAGTCATTCACAGACAACGAGCCCTTCTCCCCTACTTCCTTATTCAACGTCTCCCGCAACCCCAGCAGCTTCCCCAACTGCAAATCAACAGTTAAATAATAATGAGGAACCGTCTGCTTCGCCACCGTCAGCTTTGCAGCCACCGCTTTGCTCGCCTCCGACAGCGGATAATCCGTGAACCCAACCCCTGGTATCGGCGCCGCCACGTGCATCGCTGGCGCAGCAGCAGTAGCTGCAGCGGGAGTAGCCGAATGGGCGGGAGCTGCAGCCACAGCTGTTTGCTCACTGACGACAGCGGGGACATACTCTCGTACGTCCGCGGCAACCACTCGACCATTGGGCCCCGTGCCCGGAATAGCCCTCAAATCATGGCCCATCTGCTCTGCCAGCGTCTTGGCAAGCGGGCTGGCAAATACTCGGCCGGGGTGCCCCAACAATGAGACCCCCGCCGCGGCCGAGGCAGGGGCGGGAGTGGAAATGGGAGGAGGCGAGGGAGCCCTAGCAGCAGGAGCAGCAGGAGCGGCAGGTGCCGCAGTCTTGACAGGCGCAACAGTGGCGGGTGCGGCGTCGGGAGTGTAGTCGGCGAAGGCGGCCACGTCGTTTGCGTCCTCGACAATAATCATAATGGGTTGCCCGACCTTGACCTCGCCACTGCCCGCCTGCATTAGAATCTTGGCTAGTACTCCTTCGTCTTGTGCATCAAACGACACGACGGCCTTATCTGTCTCCACTTCGCACAACACGTCCCCCGGCCCGAAGCTTTCCCCCTCCTTCTTGACCCAAGAGGCGATGGTGCCAGCCTCCATGGTGGGCGACAGCGAGGGCATCCCCACCACCTGATGCGACGGCAAGGAGCTAGACATGCGGCGTAACGAGGGGGTCAAAAGCTCGTTACCCATCTTTCTGGAGGTACTTGTGCCAAGGACTGAACTGCTGCTCCATCTTCTGCTGTCGATCACGCGCGGGGCCACTGCAGCGGCGGCCGTGACGGGGAAGCGTCGTGTGATGATGGTGCTCTTGCCGAGAGTGGTGCTGGTGCTGGTGTTGCTGGACCGGCTACCGGACGCCAAGCACATGTAGACAACCCGGCGACTTCTTCCCAACCACGACGTCATGATGGGACCGCGGTGCCTGTGTGGTTTGTCGTGGTGTGAGGGTAGTATGGCTTCAGCGCTGGGATGATCGTCGCTCCTTGCAAAGAGTGGTGACGCCTGGCATGGTTTTTAGTCCACTCCAGCCCCGACCAAATGCCACAGATACGTATGCAGCTCTTGGACATGCTATAGGAGAGCTTGAGTGGGCGCGTGCCGGTGCTATTGCCTTTAGTGGACAACCAGCGCGCGTGCAACAGGGAGTTTCGAGATGCGTGACGGAGCTTGGGATTATTGCGCGAGAGGACGAGGAGATGCTTCTTGCCGTGAGGTCGTATATAAGGCTGTGTTTTGGGGGGAGGGAGGTCGAGTGCTTTGTTTATTGATGATTACTGGGAATAGCCACGAAGCCTTAGTGTCCATTGTTATCAACGTGATGTATCTGGTTACTCTCTAGTTGCTGCTTTGCTTTCAAACCGGGGGGGGCTTGGAGGGAGGGGGGAGGACAGCCTTGCGATGGACATCAACTAAGGCATCCCCCAACTCTTCACTCTTCAGTCACATCTCCACATATCACCCACAGACACCTCTACAGGCACCGGTACTACGTCCACACACAAAGCCCGCAAGTTGTGGTTACCCTCTCGTCCGCCCATCGTCTTCCTCCCCATTTCACGCATTATCACCATCATCATGGAAGAAGTGTACCCCCTCTTCTGCCTTGCTTCGTTCAGCAAGCAACACACCTCTGACATGCGTCCTCTTTCCCTACACATTTTCCCTTAACAGATCCTACACTTGCCGGATGCGGTGCCTCCAAACCAAATAAAGGTAGAAGAAAGCCGAACTAATGAGCGTGCCCCAAGGGGAAGACCGAAAGAAGCTGCAGGCCTGGCTGCAGCGGCAGCTCCGACCCCTGAGCGAAACCAGCCCCATCATACTCAGCAAATTCGTGTTGCAACTCTTAGAGGCTGCAGACAAGGGGGAAGCGGAGAAAAAGGCCGAGTGTTTGCGGGAGCTGGACTTGTATTTGTCACATGCCACGGCCAAGTTTGTGGATCGTCTCTTCCACGCCCTCGAGACTGGGAGTTTTCTGCACGAACAGCAGCAACAGCAGCAGCAGCTATATAACGGTGGTGGTTCACGACAAGGTGGCGGGCGCCATCATAATCGACAGGAGCGGAGTGACGACGACGACGACGACAGCCAGGGAAGCCGGAGGGGGAGTCGGGGGCTGGGAGGGTACGAGGAGGAGGAGGGGGAAAGAGGCCGTAACGGTCAATATGGCGAGGAGAAGGATGGTAATAATGCGGATGGTGGGTATCAGCAAGCGCAGCAGTCCGACCTGGATTCGGCAGCTGTACCGGAAGACCCGTATGCGCATTATGATCGAGAGGAGGACGAGGAAGGGATGGAAGGAGGTAGTGTTAGAGGACGGAGGCGTGGAGGGAGCGATGCCTCAGCGTCTTCGGAGGACGAGGACGAGGACGGTGGGAAGGGACGGAGGGGTGGTCGTGGTGCTCGTGGAAGGCGACTGGAGGAGCGGAGTAGGAGCAGAAGTCCTGGTCGAAGAGATCCACCACGGCAACCTTATCCACGCCCGCAGCAGCAGCAGCAGCAGCAGCAGCAGCAG
>AFGO01000708.1:1682-12552 GCA_004335405.1 Nannochloropsis granulata CCMP529
TCTCGAAAGTATTCGAAATGTAAACTAGATGTGTTTTAGCCCCACTGCGGCTCTGGTGGCCAAAACTACAGATGGGCCAAGGTTAACACTCCAACTTTTACCACTACCACCACCCAAAACCAAACAACCTGGCACAGCAAATGTCCCTAGAAGCAGAAATGAGTCCATCGTTCCTCTTGGAGACCCCTTGTGAAGATGAAACTTCAAAAGATGCCAGGGCTGCTCCACGCTCTGCGAGTGCTGCGGGGTCCCTCGGAGAGCCTGCGCATGAGATTGATGCCGCCGATGGAGGACATGCGACAGTACCTAGAGAGATCGGGAATAAAGAGGAGGACGAGGAGCACCACTTGCTGGGCGATATTGAGAGCATTCAGGTGGGGCAAACTGTCGTGGTTCCTCTCCTCTTTCACGTCATCTCGCCTCCGCATCTAAGTCACCTTTCCCGGTACGATAACAACCTTTTCTATAGGTCATTGTCCGTGTGCGTCCCTTGCTGGCAAGCGAACGAGAACGACAAGTCCAGCCGATCGTCGAATGTAGAAGCGGTGGACACGCCGAGGACCATCGGCGGGAAGGATTCATCACAATCCGCGCCCAGGCACGACGGAGCGTCCGTTGCACGTAAGTGAGAGATTCATGAATTCCGTATTCAGCTGAGTAAATTAGCGTTAGTATGTTCATTCAAGGTCTCATGACTTTATTAGCCTCAACTTACTCACCCGTTATAAAAATCAGGTACGACTACGTCTTGGGGCCCGAGGCTGCGCAATCCGACGTCTACCAACAAGTCCAGGACAGCGTTTCCCGGGTTTTGGAAGGCTACAACAGCACAATCATGGCATATGGGCAAACTTCTTCTGGTAAAACCCACAGTATGTTTGGTGCGAGTTCTGCATCGGCCACTGCCACGTCCCGCAGCCACCGGGCTGGGAAGCCACCGGAAGGCGCAGGCGTCATTCCTCGCGCAATGCACGATCTGTTTGTTGCCCTTGAGGCCCAGCAGTCCTTCGCAACCTCGGATCCTGGCACCAAGACGACAGTCTACTGCTCGTTTGTACAAATTTACAATGAGCAACTTTATGACATGCTTCGGGACGGTGGTCGCAATCGACCGCTGGAGATCCACGAGGATAGCAACCGCGACATTTACGTGCAAGGTCTCTCCGAGTTCCGCGTTAAGAATATGGAGGAGTGCTTAGCGCTACTTCGCATCGGCGAGGAGAATCGAGCCATTCGCGAGACGCACATGAATCAAGCCAGCAGTCGGTCCCACTCATTGTTTCAGGTCGTTGTCGAGCAAGAACTGGGGCCCCAAGATTCCCGACGCAAGCAACAGCAGCACCAGCAACAAGCGGCGGGATTCCAGAGCGGCACTGTTTTTATTTTACGCGCTAAGTTGAATTTGGTGGACTTGGCAGGGTCTGAGAAGTGGGATACGACCCAAGATATTGCAGACCAGCATGCCCAAGAGTTGGCCAACATCAACTTGAGCCTCTTTACCCTGGGCCGGTGCATCGCCGCGTTGTGTGCTTCTGCCACCACTGTCTGCTCGCTCCCAGCGCATATACCGTATCGCGAATCTAAGCTCACGCGCCTCATTCAGGACAGTTTGGGAGGTAACACCAAGACCTACATCATCGCCACCCTGAGCCCAACAGCCGACTGTGCCGAGGAGAGCATTTCGACACTTAAATTTGCCGATCGGGCCAAGCAGGTTTTGGCCTACGTCCGGCCCAATGAGGAATGCCCATCCGTGGATCATGCTTTGGTTGAGAAATTGCAACGGGAAGTCACTCAATTGCGAGCACTGGTATTGCGTCTCCGGTCTGCGCCGCCGACGTCATCACTTGCGGTGACGACGGCATCTATCGCCAGCCTAGACGAGGAAGCGGCGGTGGCGGCAGCGGATCGGCGCCTCCGCGAAGAAGCCCAAGTGTTCCGGGAGAAGCAACAGCACGCCTTGGAAGCCGCCGAAGCTCGTGTGCTAACGCTCGAGGCAACCTTGCAGGAGGCACAAACCGAGGCAACGGACTTGCGGTCGGCCTTGGCCACCGCCCATGACCAACTAGCAGCGCAACAACAGCAACTGCAGCAGCGCAATAATGAAGACAGTCAGCGGAGGTACCAAGAAGAAGAGGAAGCGCTTCGGCTCGACACTAGCAGCAATCTTCGACATCGCATTCAGGAGGCCGAGCAGCAGAATAAGAGATTTGTCTCCCTGTTGACACGATTTTTTGCATTTGAGATCCAAGAAGGGGATTTGCGGCACGCTCTCATAGACCTCGTGCCCAATGTCGACGATTATATCGGTGGTAAGGGCGCCAGCTGCCACGGTGTAGCATTGAATGACGAGTCCTTGCAAAATCTCTCTCCTGCGGCTTCCGCGCTGCCTCATTACGCACAACAGCTTGCCGGACACGACCGCTTCCGAGAATACAACGACTATCACAGCAACAACGAAAGCCTCAACACGATCTCGCGATCGCCCCCACGATTTCACCAGTCGTCGCCTTCCCTTACTACTTTACAAGCTCCACCATCAGCTATGACGTACCGCATCCGTGGAGCCGATGGTGTGCAGATCTCTCCTGAGCGTCATGCCCACGACGACTCCTCTCGGTCCATTCCGAGCAGTGCTATGTATCCGCACCGCTTGACGGAGCGGGAGGAAGAGGAGCAGATGCTCATCGACCAGCTAAACAGGGCACGCAAGCGCATGCAGCGACATATCAAGCTGCAAGAATGGCTGATCCGGAAGGAACAGAAGGAGCTGGCGGCTATGGAAAAGGAAGAGAACGAGCGCCGTCGGGCAGAAGATGCACGCAAGGATATGGACCAGCGCTTCCGTGAACGAGCCCGCCGTCAGAAGAAGAAGCTCGAGGCCTATTATATCGGCCTTCGCGAATCGGTCGGTGTTGCAGGAGACGGCGGTGTTAGAGGTGCCACAACGCCCCTGCAAGGTGTTCAGTCTTTGCCTACGCCCTCACCTTTCCCACCGCTACCCTCGCCGCCCCGATTTAAACCTTCCGGTCCGCGATGATATATGTGTATGGGTAGATTAATGAAGAGGGTGAGAACAGTTTGCCGTAAAGGTTAAGGTAACGTGCAACAGAGAGATACCACTTCCGACAATGCACACCGACCATTACACTTTTGTGTGCCCAAGCGTAAGAGAAATTTCTAACGGTTAAGATGTACTTTTTCTTTGATTCGTGATTTCCGCTCATCAAAAAACTCATATTTTTATCGGTCGTCCGATATTGACATGAGAAAACGCGCATCTTTCCGCTTCTCTTCCCGCACGTTTTCTGCAGTCTCTAACATCTCCTTGTCCGCTTCGCAGACATTTAAAACACGGCGAACGGTCAAGCTCACCCGGCGATCCTCCTTTCCTCCATCTTCTAAACCCTCAGCAGGAAGCTCCTGCCGCCGCAAAATGCCATGCCAGTACTTCTCGTACGCCTCTCCCTCAAACACAAGCAGAGATCGATGCTCCATGCGCACTGTAGCAGAAGACGGGTGCGACGGCGAGTTGCTACCACTACTGCAGCTGACCGCGTTCAAATCATTCAAATGGGGCCGATCCCAAAATTCAAGCAGGGCAGGCGCGCCCAACGACACAATTGCGACACGGTTCTGGTAAAGCGGGCCATCTTTGTGCAACGCAATTCCTTGTCCGTTACTATATTCGTTCAACAGAATGTGGTTTGGCGCGGCATCTGCTGCAAACACGCCCGCAGCCACCAATGCCGCAAATATGACCTGACCATAGCTTGGCACATGGACGGAGCGCATGCCCTTGCCTGTGGCAGACGCGGGAGTGCCGCCCAGGTTTTGCAGGCGCCGATTCTGAAGGTTGGTCCAAAGTCCGGCCGGAGCCTGTGTTTGGGATGGGTTGGAGGAAGGGAGAAAGGAGGAAAGCAGCATGATTTTGATTGTACTATACACTAAAATATGTACACACAGACACACATTCCACCCTAACCCTAACCCTATCGAAATAATGTCATCACAACACTGACCTGATCAATGGCTTCCAGTAGCTGTAGCGCGTCTTCCTCCGACAACCACCCAGGCACGTAGTAGATGCCATCTACTGCGCCTGCTGCGATCTTGAACTTGGTCAGGTCCAGTCTCGAGCGAGATGCCAGGGTCAAAGGAGCATCGAGATGAATCCAACTTAGAGTATCCTTTTTCTGGTACTGATTTTCTTGCTGCTTCTGCCGTTGGAGTTTTGCCCGCTCTTTCTTGAGCAAAGCTTTGAAGTCCAGGCTTGTCATGAAGTCGAGCGAGAGGTGATATACGGCTGTGCCTGTGTGGTGTGGTGGGGTGGGTATGGATGGAATGGTGAAAACGATTAGCGTTTGCTCCAAAAGGGCAAAGTAAATGAGGTAAGCGCACGAGCATGACCAGGAAAGCCTCGCAGCCTTGTGGCTCCTTCTTTTTTTGTGGCAATGCGGTTCTATGGACTGCAGTGTTATGCTCTTTTGCTATGGCTCTCTCCCCATGCGCACACGCACATAACACGTTCGAACGCGAGTCTGTCTATCTACAAAGGGCTTGAACAGCCCTTGCCTGCTATGTCCTCTCTATTATGTGTGCGTGTGGATGTGCGTGTATATAAGCGTATCTGTACTACGAAGCATATTTCTCCTTCTCAGCATTTTACATTCTCTCTTGTCTCTCTGCATCCTCTCCACCCTATTTGCTCCTTTCTTTTCTTACGGTACCTCCTCCTCATACTCTCTCCTCCCTCTTCCTCCCCTTCTTCTCTTCAAACTAAAGTTCAATACTCAAATACTCCTCCACGGTCACGGGCTTGACGCCACCAAACATATCCAGCACGAAAATATGCCGAGGCACAATCTTCTTCACCTTCCAATCATGGTCCGTCGGCCATCCTTCCATCTTAGGGTGGCGCTGAAATAACGCCTGCATCGCAAAGGCTTTCTCCGCCTCGTCTACCACCTCCACCAACTCGCCCGTCACGGTCAACCGAATACAGACCGGGCTCTCGGGGTCACTCAGCGTGCACCCGTCGGTCAATGCGGCCTCGGAACAGGTGAGAGAGACGAGGGAGTTGGATGTGGCGTCCACTTGGCTCACGTCCATCTCAGACACGAAGAAGTAAGGAATGCCGGTTGAGTTGTCGCCCAACAGACCATCACGATAAGGCCCATCCACCAATGATTGCGGGTTTCCAAACGGCGCACCCTCAATTCCTTGGAGGGTTGAGATGGAGGATAAGATGCCCCACGTGCTCTCGTGCATCAGCCACCTGCCAGACAGCGCCGGCTGGGAAGGGATAGGCCTCGGGTGACGTCCCACAGCTTGCGAGGCCACGCTTGGCAGGATAAGCGCCAGCAGGACTAGGACGGAAGCGGGCCGCATGGTGAAGGGCGGTGGCAGTGTCTGAAGGAGTATAGGAGGAGAGGAGGCGTGGTAGGATTAGGAATTGAATGCAGTGTTGTGTTGTCGAATGAATCCACCAACCAAGCAACGAGCAGCACCGAGTAGAGGACATCCGTGTGACAGTCTCTATGTAAGTGTTGCTACGGGTGGGTGGAGACGTGCTCGTGTGGTGCGAATAGAAGGACAGAGGGGCATGGGCGTGTGCCGTGTACGATCACAACCTCCTCTCCCTCTCTCTCTCTCCTCGACCACAAAAACACTTCCACCTTACCCCACAATGCACTCTTAACGATAAATCCCTCTTGAGTACATCCCTGAAGCCAATCCCTAGGGGTTGGACGGAGCAGAAAGACTGCAAGCACACGCAGAAATCAAAAATAGCTGCTCGCCCAGGGGCCCTCCGCGACAGGCCTCTCCCCCAAGCAAGTGCTACCTCACAAACTCATGCTCATCTCTAACCCACACCCACACAGGTGGCAGACGCCAGCGGCCAATGATAAGACCGCCGGTCCTGTCATCGTTGTCTCCGCTCGTCTATCTGGTGGTGATGGTGATGCTGGTCTTGGCAAGGCAGACGACTTCGTTTGCCCCCAGCCGATGTCTACTGCATCATCGTCCTTTTGGACCCCGTGGTAGTGGTGCGGGCGGCGGAAGGCGGCGTGGATTACTGCAACAAGCGATTGGCATAGGGGAATGGGTGCTGCTCAAGGATTCGGGCAGCAAGGCACAGGTACTGTCGGCCAACATGGGCTGGTTGCGGGTCAAAGAAGAAGGCAGCGACCGTGTCTTGTCGATACGCGCCACGGCGTTGACGGAGCTGGAAAGCAAGACTCTAAACCCTAATGCCACGACGACGACAGCCAAGACGATGGGAACGGCGAGATCCAACAGTAAAAATAATACTGATTGCAGCAGTACCGGCGTCGGTGGCGATACCAGTGACAGCACAAACCAGGTTCCAAGTCGTTTCGTGGATGGACCCAAACCCGCCTTCCTGGATGCCGCCCTACGGCACCCCATGCACGCAGCCACGCAAGAATGGGTCATCTTCAGCGACCTACATTGCAGCATCCAAACCCTTCCCACTTGTCTAGAAGTCCTCAAGCACGTCCATCGGGAAGCGCAAGCCCGGGGGGCAGGCATCATATTCCTCGGGGATTTCTTCCATATCCGCGGGGCGATTCGCGTGGATCTACTCAATAGCATTATGGCCGACCTTGGGAAATGGACACAACCCGTCATTTTCATCCCAGGAAACCATGACCAAGTCACGTTAGATGGAGCTGTGCATGCCTTGACACCGTTAGGGTTCGCCGTTGGCTCTTCGTCGGAAGGAGGGCTACGGGGAACGGGAGGGCCCTTGCAAGGCCAAGCCGTAGTCATCACTCGACCAACCGTTTTCCTCAACGCCCTATGGCTTCCATACGCCCGTGACTCGTCTCTCACGAGATCAGTTCTCGCTCCTTACCACGTCCAAGGAGAGCAGGACGACGACTACTACCAAGCGCTGGTGTCAGCCGTTTTTTGCCACGTTGACGTTAGAGGGGCCCCCATGAATGATAACACTGCCTCCCGGCGCGGTCTCCGCCCGTCCATCTTCCCCCTGCACCTTCCTACCTACTCAGGGCACTTTCACAAGCCCCACCGCGTGCCTCGTACTTCCATTACTTACATAGGCTCGCCATACCAAGTCAGCTTAGCAGAGGCAGGGCAGCAAAAGCGCTTTCTACTCCTTCGGACTCCACTCGCCCCTGGCCTGCCCTGGACTGAAGTAGAAGACATTGCTGTTGATGTGGGTAGGCGATATTTCCGTCCCCGAACGTTAGACGCGGCACATGAATTACTGAGTGAAGGGCATCTACGAAAGGGGGACAGGGTAGTGTTGAATCTGATGCCGGACGCGGCAGTAAAAATGAGCAAGGAGGTAGATGGATTGAGGGCAAGACTAACAGCCACTATCCAGGCTGAGCTGGAAGTGAGGGAGGGGATGGCTGAGGAGGAGAGCGGGCTTGGGAGAGAAATGTTGGAGGGGCTAATGGGAGGTGAGGGAGGGAAGGAGGGAGGAGGAGGAGTGATGGATTTTGAGACGTTGGGGACGACGGCGGTGTGGAGGGCATATATGGCAGAAGTTGCTTTTGCTGCTGTAGAAGGAGGAAGCAGCAGCAGCAGCAGTGGGATGGAAAATGTGTTGGAGGAGGGGTTGCAATTGATTGAGGCGTGGGAGGCATCGACGGATAGCGGGGAAACAATAACGCCTCGCGCACATACGGCTGCTATCACACCTACGACTGCTGGGGGTGGGTCCACGCGTACCGTCCGACTGGAGTTCGAAAAGGTGAAATTGGCGGGTTATGGCCCTTTTCTGAAGGCAGTTGAGTACCCGCTGGCAGGAAGAGGGTTGGTGTTGCTGAGGGGGAAGAATATGGACGACCCTGGCGCTGAGAGCAACGCGGCGGGGAAATCGAAGTTGGCCATGGCAGCCCAGTGGGCATTGACAGGAGAGGGGGATGAGAAACCGGTGATGGATTCGAAGGTTGCAGATGTGGCGTTTGATGTTCTGTCAAGGGGAAAGGCGGCGTACGCAGAAGTCACTCTGTGGGGGTCTGTGAATGGGGTACCCTTTCAGGTGGTAAGAAAGAGGGGGTTGAAGACGAATCAGTTGAGATTTGTTCTGGACGGGGAGGATTTGACGAGGCAGACGAGTAAAGACACGCAAAGAGCGATGGAGGAGGCCCTAGGTTTGGACATGGACTTTTTGAGCTTAGCGATATTTTGTGGGCAGCACCAGATGAATGGTTTGTTGGAAGCCACGGACGTGAGGCTGAAGGAAAGGTTGTCGAAAATCGTGCGACTGGGCGTGTGGGAGGATTTAAAAGAGACGGCGAAAGTGATGGCAAAGGGCTATGTAGAGCAGGGAATAAGTGCGCAGACGCAAGTGAGGGTGTGCGAGTTGGACTTGGAGAGGCAGGAACTAGAGGAGGCGAAGTTGCTCGAAATGTTGTCGATGGACGACAGCAGCAATAACAGTAGTAGCAGCAGCAGTGGAGGAGCGCAATTATTAGGAGGGACAATTCGCACTCTGGATCAAGTTGAGATGGAATTGGGAAGATTGAAAAGGCAGGTGGAGGAGGCACGGGCGGCATGGAAAGAGAGCTTGGAAAGGAGAGAGGAGTGGGCGAGGGGCCAGGCGGAAGCGGGCCAATCGGCCGGGATTCGGAGAGAGCGTTTGCGTAGTTTACAAGTGGGGTTAGAGGAGGACAAACAGACGATGGCGGTGTTGGAGGATCGATGGGACCCGAACCTGTACTGGACAGAGTCGCAACGCTGGGGGGTGGTAGGGAAAGAGGACACGATGAACCCTGCGTTGGGATTGGCGTTTGCGGCACACGTGCGGGTGGAGGAATGGCAGGAGAAGGTGGCCACGGTAGAAGCGGCAAGGGCGAAGTGCTTGGCGGAGATTGGAGCGGCGGGGGGGGATTTGAAGAAGCTGGAGGGAGCGTTGGATTCTTTGTTGATGGGGGGGAAAAGTGAGGGGTTGGAGGGAGAAGAGGAAGGGGTGGATGGTTGCCCGACTTGTGGGCGGGCGTGGGATGAGGGAGGGGTGGATGCGAAAGCTAAAGCGATTATTCATTTAGAAGGAGAAATTGCGAAGTGTCGCTTGATGTTTATGGAGGCAGAGGAGAAAAAACCCCGGTTGGAGAAGCAAAAGCTGGTGCTGACACGGATGGCTGAGGCCCACGTGCAGTATTTGCGCGACGTGCGTGATTGGCAGGCGCTTTGTCAGCGGCTTCAAACCCGGGGCCAGGAGCTAGTGGAGCTTCAGAATGAGGTTGCGGAGGGAAGAGGCGTGCCCATCTGGACGGAGGAAGAGCAAGTGCAGCACGGCCAAAAACAAGAACAGCCGGTGGACGAGCTCGCTGAGAGAGAACGAAAGTTCCGGACATTGCAGGAGCAATTCAACAAGCTACAGGACGAACGACCTCGTTTGATCCAGCAAGCTGCCGAGCTCCAAGCCCGTGAACGGGAAGCATCGGCATTACGCAAGCGCCTTGGCAAAAAACGAGAGGAGCTGACCAAAGCACGAGAAGCCTTGGAGGCTATCAGAGCAGTACAGACAGAGCAGGAGGAGAAGGCACGGCTTTCGCGAGAGTTAATCGAGAGATTCGGGATGCGGGGCGTGCAGGCTTTTGTGTTGCGGGGAGCGGTGGCACAGCTGGAGCGACTAGCGAATCGATTTTTGGCTGTCTTGTCCGAGGGCGGGTTGAGATTGGGATTGTCTTTGGATGGGGAGAAAATTGTGAAAGAGGTGAAGGTGAGGGGAGGAGATGGAGTGTTCCTTGACCGTTCGTTGTCGCATCTATCGGGGGGCCAATGGCGACGGGCGAGCTTGGCGGCATTGATGGCTTTTAGGGAACTGAGTCGCTTGCGCTCGAGGGTGGATTGTAATTTGATTGTGCTTGACGAGGTGTTGAATCATCTGGACGGCGCGGGACGAACGAGGGTGGGGAAGTTGTTGAGGGATATGGTACAGGGAGGAAGGGAGGATGAGGAGGGTCAGGAGGAGGAGGAGGATGGGGTGGGTGAGGGTGAATTTGAGGGACATAGTACTGGGATTGACACGGCCATTGTGATCTTGCAGGATTTGGCGGCGTTGGAATTGGAGGATACATTTGATTTTGTGGACGAGGTGGTGAAGGAGGGGGATATTAGTAGGGTGGCGCTGGATGAAAGGCATGAAATGCATGTTGAATGGCAGCAACAGCAGCAGCAGCGGTCGCAGCAGCTTGCATTTGAAGAGGAGGAGGAGGAAGAGAAGGAGGAGAAGAAAGATAACGACTTTGCTGACAGCCCGAACAATGGCGACAGCGGTGGCGCGCTCAATGTAAAAGAAGAGGAAGTGTGGGATGTAGATGCTGAGGTGATGGTTTCGCCGTCCATCAAGGGCAAGCAAGCCCAAGCCAAGGCCCGTGTAAAGCAAAAGAGAGAGAAGCAGGGACAGCAGCAGTTGGTGGAAGAGAAACCGGAGACTGCCACCAGAGTGGTGAAAGGCGGGTGGTTGGATGGGATGGAAGAGGTTGCGATAAAGTAGACAAGTCAAACTTTGAACAAGAAGAAAGAGAGAGGCGAACAATAATGTATCCTTAGGTTTGCGCGGCGAATGAATATTTTGTTTGATACAGTCAATGAAAAATGAAATAGAACGAGAGACTTAAAGCGAAGCAGCACCAGCACAATGCAGGAAAAAAACTGGCATTCGATTTCACATGCTCGTCACGTTTTTCTCCTTTTGGTTTGTTTGGAAAAGTCGCTGTACATACCTGTCCTTTACCCTGACATATCTTTTAAAGTTCTATTTAGTGATCCAATACTACAGAAAACAGTGTGTGTGTGTGGGGCTTGCCCATCATCTCCATCCATCAATCCATCTCTCTCTCTCTCTCTCTCTCTCTCTCTCTCT
>AFGO01000070.1:0-14305 GCA_004335405.1 Nannochloropsis granulata CCMP529
GCGAGCACAGGCCCTCAACGCAGCATTACATAACGTATTGTCATTCATAATCGTGGGTGTTTCGCATTGATCTCTTTCATATGGGTTCTTCCTGTCTTCAGACGACACTGGGCGCGGAAAAGGGAAGCTGGCCTTTTTGGAACACACGCTACAGTCCTGACACTGGTAAATGCGTGCTTCTCTCACCCTTTCCTGCCTCCATTGCAAAAACTCTCAGGCGCCCCTCCCCTTACTTGACTACCTCAACCAACCCTTGAGCTTACCTTGTACAAGGACACAATTTGAGTGCCACCGAAGCCCTCAAGGCGGGTCATGGCAGTGCTATCGCCCACAGTCGCATAGACATGGTGGATGACCGTCGAGGTCGCGCCCATAAGGAGCAACACGGTAAGAGAAGACGCCTTCATTGCTCTAGCCAGGATCCAACGAGGAGGGGCACAGGCACCGGGAAAGGAAGGAGACCGCCAGCTTGACCACGGGAAGGGGTGAGGGCGAAATAGCCAGTTGCTAGAGGCTAGCGGAGACTGAGTGTGAGTGGGTGGAGGGGGAAGTGAGGAGGTGACATCGAAAGAGGGACAGCTAGTCTGAAAGCCCAATTTTTTTCAATTGGTGATTGTCCTTCTTACGCCAGTCGTCCATCGCCGGGGGCACCTGCGGCTCTTTTCAAGGGCGGGGAGGGAGACAGAGGTGGTTGGCCTTTTCTTTGCGCCCTGCGCGGTGGACAAGGCCTAGAACACACATTGACTTGCGAGGAGGTGAAAAAAGGGGATTGATACAAGCTGTAAATCCACCACATCAATTACCGCGCCCTTGTTGCACCCTCATTTAGACACTGGCTGTGGCAAGGCTGTGTTGTCTCAATATTCTCCATCCAGGCGTGAGGACCAAAACCGGACTTGTCGCTTTTTGGCCCATTCGTCGCTTCTGTATGTGCGCACAGTGTGAATCGTGAATCACTACCCGATGCAACAGTAGTGTCCTCCTTCTTTTTTCGTTTCCACCCCGAGGAATCCAGCTACTACTTACTGTGTGTCTTGTCTCGTCTCGTCTTGCTGTATATGCCACAAACTATTCAAACCTCCCCTACCCTTTTTCCCACATCACACTTCGCATGTCGCCTGCCCTTCTTTTACCCGAGACTGACGAGGAGACCATGCCGACGAATCCTCGCCCCCCACATCGCCCCAGTTACCGCTGTCGACGGTGTGGAGAGGCGAAGCGCGGACATTCGTGCATCTTTGAGCAGCACGCCAACGCTACCGCCACGCGCGAAATGCAGGAGGAACCGCACAAACCTGAAGAGACGATAGAAGGCAGTGTGCAGGTGGAAATGGATGCCCAGATGACGGTTCGTGCCTTGGCCACGCCTACGGCGTGAGAAGTGAGAGGGAGAAGAGTGTACGGCCCTGGAAGGAGAAAAGTGTAAACTGTGTTACATAAATGCGAGCGGCCTGTATTATGTTGCACCTTGACAGATGCCCTTATTTTGTTAACATACAGAAATCAGCACGATAGATGAATTCACTGAACTAAATTCAAGCAAATGGAAAACAAGCTATCTTGGAAATGCTGACGCTTTCAGTTAATTTTTTTACTTACAACAGTGGAAAAGCTTCCTAATTAATGTAATTTACATACAGTTATTTAACATTACTCCTAATTTATTGGCGCTGCTGCCACTTCCTCATCCTTCCGCACGGCCGCATCGGTCACAACGCGTGCTTCGGCGACAAAGGCTTCTATTTCCCTCTGACGTTCCTTAAAAAACTGGAAGCTGCTGCCCAGCTGCTCCGGGCTACGGAGTTTCAAGGTGCCTGACTGCTTCTCGGCGGGCGACAAGGCTCTTTTGCAGGACTGGGATGGGTAAACAATTGTGGGTGGGTGGGTGTGGATGTGCGTGTGTATGAAGAGAGAAGAAAAAGACGTGAATAGCTCACCTATTGACTAGGAAAATAGAGGAGCACGTTTCCCCCGTCTTTACCTCACTCCTCTCTTCGACCACTGACTTGTCTTACCTGCGCATTCAGCCACTGGACCAAGTCGTGCGAGCGCACCACCAACCGCCCGGCGTTGTGCTCCGCAAACTCGCAAGGCAAAGGCGGCTCGAAGTCCTCCGTGAGCATCCGCTGCATGGCCGGACGAAGGACGGGCTCAAATGGCATCTCACTGTTGGAGGGTGGCGCACAGGGGTTGATGAGGAAACCGATAAATATGTGTATGCCTTTTCAGCGCATGAGTCAGTGTGCGGTCGACAGCGACAACAAATCCAAGTTCTGCCGCAGAAATATAGTCCGAATGGTCTGTAACCCCTGTTTGGGCACACATCACACTCCCTTTCTTCCTCCTCTCCTCCCCATACCATACCTATTCCGTCCCACGCCCGTGATGAAAACGAAGTCCTTAATTAGTTCCTCGCGCTTTCCCATCTGCACATACATTTGGCTTAAGCGCTTTAAGCCTGCACGGACAGCAGCCCGCGCAACCGGTTGGGAATAACCCTGTGGTGGTCGAGGTAGAGAGGAACGAAGAAAGAAAAAAATGAGAAAGGAAGATACATGAACCACACAGAAGACAGGTAGGATCACACTACAAAGAAGGAGGGAAAGGCTGAATTGAAGATGCAGACAAACTCTGTAATCTTGACTCTCCTGAAGCAAAAAGTACCTACATGTAAGTCCACCAACATCCCCGGCCCCTCCGACTCCATTGCATAATCCTCCGAGCGAATGTAGCCCACCACACTCGTCTCGAACACATGCACCGCCAAATCAAACTTCCGGCTCTTGTCCAGCACATCAATCACAAGCGTCACCGTAATCATGTTCGGCGGAAACCCGTCCGCTTTCATCCTCTGCAATATCTCCACCGCCTGTCTCCACTCATTTCCACGCCAACACGCCACAATTGCAGTCGCATACGTCACATCATCAGCCACCACCCCCTGTGCCTGCATGGCCTGAAATACCTTCAACGCCATGTGTGTCTCTCCGGCATTAGCACACGCACTGAGTACAGCATTAAACACCTGCACATCCGGCGCCGGCCCCGAGCTCAGCATGTGGACCAATAAGTGCAAGGCTTTTTGCCATTCCTGCCCTTGCTGCAACGCAGCGATCACCGATGTATAACACACCAAGTTCGGCTTCACTACATCCTGGGCATCCAGACCCATAGCCTCCGCCGCCCTCGCAGTCCGCTCCATCTCCTTCAATAACAGAAAAGCCTCCCTCCATTCTCCTGCTACGGCACAGGAAGTCAATACACACCCATACATCACCACATCTACTGGCACCTTGGCACTACGCATGGTCCTCAGCACGTCAAATGCCAATTCATGCTCCCCCAAGCGAGCACAGGCCCTCAACGCAGCATTACATAACGTCCAAGGCAAAGGCATGGCAGGATCGGGCCGAGCCACCCACAGAGGCCGGAAGTAAGCCAACGCTTTCCTCAAGCCTTCCTGATCGTGTGGGTCACGATGCCGTGCCACAGACGCCAGCACCATGTTTCCCAACATGTGCGTTGGAACCGTCTCCCCACTCGCTTCCTGCTCCAAAGCCACCTCCCCGGCTGCCGCCAGGTAGGTGGGCCCTCCAGCAGCCACCAACACATCCAGCAACGCCGCCCGTGTCACGGTGGAAGGAGCCTCATTACTCCGTGCCTTCATTCGCCGGTACACTTTCATCGCCAGCTCCGCGTCCTTCGATTCCCGGCACGCAGCAATCGTAGAGGTGTACGCCCCCCTCCCCATGGGGACCCCCCGGGTCTCCTCACACGCCAACAGCTGCTTGACAGCCTGCACCTTGTCCCCCATCCTCGACAACGCCGTCACTGTGGCCTCGTAACAAATCGGCTCAAGCTTCAATCCCCTCTCCTCCATCTCCCCCACCAACGCCACCGCCTCTGCCCCCCGCGCCTCCCTCCCCAACAACAAAAACAATCGTTTCCACAACAGCGGGTCCATGACCATCCCTCGGTCACGCATACTCACCATCAGGGCCAGCCCCGCTTGCCACCTCCCCAGCAACTCACACGACTTCAACGCCATGCCGTACCGCAACGCATCTGGCTCGATCTTTGCTCGGAGCATCTCCTGAAACAACCCCAAGAGTCGCTCGTGTTCCCCGGCCTTCTCACACGCAGCGACCAACGCATAAAACGTCATCGCCGTCGGAGGGGTAGGACCACCGAGAGGCTTCACCAACGCCGCCAAACGCTCCGCTAAGTCACACAAACCCAACCTCGCTAGATTACACAGCGAAGCATGATAGCACGACAAGCTCATACTAGCAGGTACGGCAGTAGCTTCCTCGCCCCTGCCTCTCCCCCGCCGTTGATGCTGCAGCTGCCGCTGTTGCTCCTGCATCCGAGCTAGTTCCTCGAGCAGGCCCTCGATCACAGCGATATTCCCTTCGCGCGTGGCCAGGGACCAGAGGGGCTGGGTGCGGTGTACATCTCTTTCTGAGGGTGGGATGGCTTGAAAGAGCTCCCAGGCTTCTTGAAGGCGCCCAGCGCGACAACACGCTTGGAGAAGCATACTACAAATTACGACGTTCGGGCGCAGCTGGTCCGCGGTTATCATGTGTCGGAGCAGGGCGAGGGCTTCATCGAGGTTGCATCCTTCGGGGGCGGCAAGTCCTTCGATGACTGCGCCGTAGGTGAAGACGTCTGGGGTGAGGTTCCAGGAGGTGGTGGTTCGTTGCAGAGAGGCCACTGCTTCCTGGACGCAGTCGGATTTGGAGAGGGTGGAGAGGGCCATGTTCAAAGTGGGCAGGTCTAGTTTGAAGGGGGGTTCCTCCATGCCGCCCTCGCCTTGGCCTGATGGCGTCCCGCTTGATGCATTTGGTTTGAGTTTGTCTTCGGCGAGGAGGAGGCGGGCGAAGGGAAGACCGAGATCGAAGGCAGCGGCGCGGAAGCAAGCGCGGAGGACGAGGGCGGCTGCTGGTTTTGAAGCTATCGGCGGGGTTAGGGTTTGGGTGGCTTTTTCGTAAATGCGCACGGCACGGTTACCCTTGCCTAGCTGCTCGGCCGCTTGTAAGGCGACTTGTAAAAGATTACGCGTGGCTGGACAAGAAGGGATTAGCTGTGAGAGAAAGGGGGTGACATAGGAATGGGAGGCAGGTAAGTGAGCAGGGTTGTTTTTATTCGATTCATCCAGATAGACAACACCCGAGCCGGCGTGGACTCGTGAGAGTCGTGAGGGAATGAAAAGAAACAAGGAGGTAAACACAAGCGTAAGCCCATCATGCTCCCAACACCTAAGGACGTACCTCTTCTTTCCGCTCAAACAAAATATAGGTATCAAGCGCCGTTACCCAGTTCTCCATCTCGGCCGCCAGTAGCGCCGTGGCCTCGTACCATTCCGGCTTTCGGGGCAGGTTATCTCTGGACACATACCGCAGTAAACTTAGACATTCGAAGGGCCGCTGGGCAGCGCGGCAGACGGAGAAGGCAGCGTCGTAATCAGACAAATGGCGAACTTTTAAGCCCTGAAGATGCTCAAAAGTTCGGTGCCACTCCTCTTTCTTGTCCCCATTTTCTACCAAAGAAGAAGCAGAAGTACCCGAGGATGTAGCAGCACGCCCACGAGGCAAAGACGTTTTGGATGCTGCAGGGGCGAGAGGGGAAGAAGGGGAAGACGCAGGTGTCCGACCGCCATTTCCTCTTCTTTTTGAGGACGAAGATGCCGACCGCTTGTCAGGATTGTGGATATAGCCTGGCCCAGAGGCTGTCATTGCTCTCAGGAGGACGTACATGTGGCTTGGAGCGGTGGTGATGGAGGTGTATATGCGGCGACGTTCAAGGTTGATGTGAGAAGTAGAGGGCAAGACGAACGCTCCCACGATGGTCCAGAGCCAAGCCACGACCAGCAGGCGTACGCAGTACATGCTTCGCCACAGCATCCACACTCTTTGCCCTGATGGTGGTGGACGGCTTGCTGCCGAGATTTGATGCGGGGGCATCCGTCTTGGCCTTGTTGAGGGGGGCGACGTGTCCATGGGGTCTTCGATCCGGGATGGCTAGGGGAGAACTCTCAAGAACCAAAAGACGCGCCCGCTCCCTGTCATTGATTGGAGACAAGGGATGTCATAAAGCAAGTCTAGGAGTTTGGGGAGGATTTGCCAATCTAGAATTGGGTCTTGGACCAGGCACAACACGTGTGCGTGTATCTGGCCAAGTTGAGCTTTCCGCCGTTGCGACATCCCCTCATCCCCCCTCCCTCCCTCGATATGTGCCCACCCCCTCACCCACACGGGCAATATTACAAGAAACAAGTCAAAACAAAGTTAGGCAGGAGAGTGTACTCTTTTTTCTTTTTGGCGCGTACAGTGCTGTTGTTGGGACATAGTAAACTAGTCGGAAAGCAGCCCTTTCTTTTTTACCTTTCATGCATTTTTTGTTGTTCATCGAGTGGACAAAAGATGATAAAAGCCCCCCCCTCCTTTTCCTTCCCCTCCTATCTCTCCCTCTCTCTCATTCGCTTTTTATACTTGCAACTGGATCCGCAGGCTCCGTCTGGCGTTGGTTTGTGAGCACCTCAATGTTGCCGCCCCCATTCTCCTGTGCCAGCTGCGCCAAACTCCCCCCTTGAGCCTGCCGGGCCAACTCCAAATCAATTGTGGACAGGAGGCGTTGCTCTTCGTCTGTGTATTGCTTTACGCCCGTGCGGGCCGTCACTTGGATCAGGGCGTCCCGGCGGATCTAGAAAAGATAAAGAGAGAAAGGAAAAGCCAGGAAGCAAAGGTTGAATTGAATATGAGATACACCAAGGAACCCAGACCAACACATATATTTATATCCCAAAACGCTGTCGCTCTTGTTCTAATAGATGGCACTTTCACCCCCCTCCGTCGTACCTGGCTGCCGGCAATAGCCACAGGCTTGGAAATCCCAAAGCCCAAAAGGTCGTTTTCATTGGCGGTGGAGAACTTTCCGTCCAGATCCAGCAAAGCCGAAATGCCAAGGTCGTCAAATGCGCGGTTGTCTTTCTCCCAGGTCTCCTTAGTCAGGGGGAAGAGCAGGTTGTTGAAGGTGAGCTCGAAGGTGTAGGGGAATTCCAGGCCTTGCAGCTTGATCCTGTCAACAAGAGAGAGAGGGAGGTGGGGGGAAAGCACGCGAGTGAGTTTCCAGGAAGGCAAGCGGATCAACCACCATCCTTGACAGTCGAACTCACTTCTTAGCGGCGACCGGTCCACCTTCTCGCCCATAGCACGTGATGAGGAGGGCGGCGTCGTTGTTCTCCAGCGCGTAGTTCAGTTGTGCCGGCCGCTCAGGCCCGAAGGGATAACCCTCAATCTCCGGCAGCCGAATCATGCCCCGGGCAATCACGTCGGACAGATCCTTGTTCTCCTCTTTTTGCGATTTTTGCTCCTCCTTAACTCCTGCTTTCTTGATCTGAAGTGATGGGTGATCGGAAAGAGGTGAAAGAGGTAAACAAGTCGGGGTGATGGGAAGGGAGAGGAGGAGGATCGTGGATAGAGGAGAAAGCAACGCCAGGGGTAATGGAAGCCCCTAGCGTATATATCGCACAGCCATGAAACCTCCACGCCATGACATGTCTAGACCACGGTCAATGTGTACGCACCTGTCTTGATGTCGTCTGCTTGGCGTTAGCCGTCGTCGATGGCGCCGCCCAGGCACCAGGCAGTCCTCCGCCGCCCAGGAAGGTTGACAATAGCACACCGGTCGCGGCAAGCGAACGCCCCACCACGGACATGCCGACAGCCGGGGTCTTACCCTTGCCTCGCTCGCCCTTGTCGGCCTGCATAACCATCCTGCTGGCTCCTCGATGAGCAAGAGGCGTAGGCATGAAGGCAAAGCACGGGCTCAAAAGCAGCAGCCCCGCTGCGGCCACGACACCACCTCGAATCATCCTGCTGACTGCTTAGACAAGGTCGCTGTGTGTGGTGTGCGTAAAGGTGTAGGTGATGGGTGGCATTGTCCAGTCAGGAGGAGACTACGACGTCGCAGCTGGTTGAGGTCGGGAGTAAGGGTCAACATGATGCTCGCTCAATCTGACCTGATGTCTCGAGATACAACCCCCACACACCACGCACAGGTCAAATGCTGCCATGGCGACGACGCGAGGACTGAGCGGGTCAAGAAAGTACGAGCTCCAGCAAGGCCAGACAGACTGCTGCCGGTGCAGTCCTCACAACCTTCAAGCCTCAAAGCAACCTCCTCCTTCCTTCTCTCCTGCATCGACAGCATATGCGGCCGTGTTGCTGTCCGTGTTGCTGGCCTGTCGCGGCCGTAGCCACGCTGGTCCCACCAACATCACCATCAGCAGCAGCGGTGGCCGCGAATCCAGCTTCACCATCGGCCGCCCCTGCCGCAGTTGCAGACCCTCACACGCCGCCCATCCCCGCGTGCATGATCGTGGACGGTCGAGCCCCCGCTTTCGAGCAGGGCATTCTCCGACTAGGCCTCCGGATTGGTACTGAGGCCGTGACTCCTGGACAATGGGAGCTACTTCTTTCGCTCTTACCCGAGGCCGAAGCACACAA
Source organism: Nannochloropsis granulata CCMP529 (assembly GCA_004335405.1). Lineage (NCBI taxonomy): Eukaryota > Eustigmatophyceae > Eustigmatales > Monodopsidaceae > Nannochloropsis > Nannochloropsis granulata. The sequence goes on from AFGO01000070.1 coordinate 8,508, forward strand.
GGTCCAGGGTTTCTACCACGACAAGGACAGGCGGCTGGCGTTGGGAAGCCTGCTGCTGCAGCGCGCCGCAACGAGTTGGGTGTTGGGCCCGCGCTTCAAGGACATCCTAATCCAACGCACACAACCTCATAACAAGCCCTATGTGGAAGCGGCGGGGACACGGATCCCTGGGTGGAATTACAATGTGTCGCATCAGGGGGATTGGGTAGTGCTGGCCAGCGAGCCTTCGGGTACAGTGGGGACAGATATTGTATGCTTGCGGGATCGGCCCTTCCAGGCCATGACAGCATCGCAGTACATCGAACTGTTTCGTCGCCATTTGACGCCGGCGGAGCAAGATGGATTGGCGGGATTGGCGCCGAAAGGGGAGGCTGCTCAGTATGGTGCGTTTTACCGGGTGTGGGCGATGAAGGAGGCTTATATCAAGGCAGTGGGGTTGGGGTTGTCTTTTCCGATTCGACGGTTGGAGTGCAGTATCCTGGACGTGGGGGAGGATTTTATGAGGAGGGTAGGAAAGGAGGGGGAGGAGGAGGAGTTGATGATGGATGGGTATGGCATGGCCGACTGGAAGCTTCGGTTTTTGGCTTTGCCGCCGGATGGTTGCTATTTGTGGTGTACCGCCGTGGGACCTGCACCCTCTCCTCTTTTCCAGGCTGTAGGAGGAAGAGGAGGAACGGCAGCACTGGGTATGAGCACAGTCGGCGGTGATTGTTACCCATGCAATGGCTGCTACTCTACCATCCCCTTCTCTGCAGCGGCGAGCCAAGATGCCGGTGTGTCAACGGCAGCAGCAGCAGCAGCAGCAGCAGCAGCAGCAGTAGCAGCAGCAGCAGCAGCAGCAGCAGCAGCAGCACTACAGCAACTATGGCACCGGCGTCGCACCATGCTCAAGAGAGATTACGGAGACAGTATCACGTGCTTAGCATTCGGGAGATTTTGCCCTTGTCGGTTCAAGCTGCGTGGGATGCCTCAGGAGGAGGAGGAGGAGGAAGTGGTGGTGTGGAAGCAGCAGCGGCAGCAACAGCAGCAGCAGCGGTATCCGCGTCGAACGAAGATTGGGAAATGTAGCATACAGCATGTGAATAAATGCTGAATGAAAGGAAAGTACTATGATATCAACCTCATCACGACTAGAAATATTTTGTCATCTCATCTCTCTCTCTGTGACACCGTGTGGCTGTGTGTGCAGCGGCACCTTCTTTCCTTCCTTAGGCGTATATTTTGCTCTCCCGAAACACACACTTCTCAACGAATAATCGCATTTTTACTCCAAAATTCCACACTCTCCAAATACTTCTCCCTCGCCAACTCCACCCCTGATCCGCCATACTCCCTGCCCAAGGCGTTCCTCAGCATCGTTATCGGCTGCATGGGCAACTCGCGGTCCACATCTTGAGCCTTCACCGAAATGATCCCCCATGGGGCGGTTTCGTGCGAGGCGGCCTTGTCGGGGTTACCCATGTCAGCGTTTTCTTTTTTGATTTGTTCCCGGCTGTAGAGGATGATGTCAAGGTGCGTCGCCCGTCTGGGGGGGACGAGGTCTTTGGGGAAGAATCGGACCTGGTGGAGGAAGGGGGGGCGGGAGGCGGATGAAAGAGTCTAAATTCATCTGGCAAGCGAAATGAGGACCCATGACACAATAAAATAGAGGAATGGTGGTTGAAATAAGCAAGCGCATACGTCGTTTTTCGTGCACGGGTGGTTGAAATGCATGCACGTACCATCACCGGCAACTCTTGCTCTGTCCTTGCCTCATACACAGAACGTAGCAAGTGCTCGTTCTCGGGCGTGATAGGCGCCGTCCCTGCCGTCAACCCCGCAAAATTTGGCATAAAAATATGCTTGCAAAAAGGGGCGTAGCCATCCGCTAGATTTGGATTCGCATGATAATACGCATTTACTTTCGCTTCGAACTCGGCAGGGGGCATGGTGATTTTTGAGCCACCGTATTCGGGCGAGAACTGCCGGAGACAAAAATCGTCGACGACGAGATCGCGCACACTTTCCGCTGCCATGCTGAACTGAGTGATTGAATGGTGGTTTAAGATTAGAAGGAGGAAAATGTCAAATCAATTGATGAGCTATCGCAAAAACGTACCCGTCGGCAAAGGGAAGATGGACGAGCCTTCTTGAGGTCAGAAGTCCTGAAGCTGATAAGCGCGCTCGGTCCCACAAAAGCAGCAGATGTGGTGGCAAACGAGGGCGACCCACCCACCACTGTTTCGAAGGAAGATTTGAAAGGACGCGCATTAAAGTAATATACTCGCATGCAAGGATGCCAAGCGAGGGAAGACAGAGAAGGGCATGCTCGATGAGCAATGGAGAGGACCCTATATTTTATTAGGTTTCTCTGCAAAGAAGGGCAGGGCAGAGTTGGGTTAAAGCGTCAATAAAACTCTGTTACCCTTCACAACCTCTTTCGTTTGTCCTGCTTTAGCATTGTCATACGTTCAGTCCAAGTCAACACTTCTCTCCCGCAATCATGCATCTAGGCCCCTTGAGTTCCCCCAGCCTCACTCCTGTTTCCATTCAAGAACGTACCAAGTAAAGCTAGGCTCCTCGATAAGGCAAAGGCTTTCATGCACTGTGTGTTGGCTGATGCTGTGTGTACCCGTGCATGTGTGTGCGTGTGTGTGGTGTTGTCATTCCTGAAACGACAGTGTCGCCACTCGCTGTCGGCGATGAGGGATGACGCGCGGGCGCGCCATCTTCGGTCCCGAAGACCGCCCTCTTTCTGCCTCAGCGCGTGCCATGCACCTTCCCAGCCAACCCCCGCACTCACATCAGTCCCCTTCCAACTGTTCACAGGTGTTCGTCCTCGCGGCCTGCGGTTTGAACGACTTCCTGGCTGCTGCCTTTGTTCCCCGGTCTCGGTCCTCCTTCCAGTTGAGGTCGTGTGAAGCGCACGGCCGCACATAGCAGACACGATGAAGGCCCTACCAATGGTCCAGACGACCGTTACGGCATTTCTCGGTGCATCTTCGGGGGGCAGAAACTCGGGTATCTGGGGCTTGTCACGGTTGGAGCAGCAACATTCACTATCATGCCGAGAAACGGCGTCTCCTATCTTGGCCAGCGGCAACAGCCATAACCAACGGCGGCGGTCGTCGTCGGTGCGAAACATGCATGAAGCCTTGACAGAGGTTAGCCCTGAGTTGATGATGCAGCTAGCGGGTTGCGCGGTCATGGTTGGAACGGGCAAGATGTTGCAGGTCAAGGAGGAAGAGGAAGGCATCGAGCCGGCCGCGCCTTGGGCGTTGAAGGAGGAGGGGCTGGAGAAAGCCGTGGATCTGTACCGGGACACAGCCGTGCGGTATTTTGGATACGCCAATGAAGTCGGGGAGGCGTTCCGACCATTGGTCCCTGCTCCTCTTGTGACATTCTCCTACCTGGTGGCCTTTGCCTACATTGCCGCCGATTCGTACTCACAGGGCGCCAAGGTGGTGGATTCCTCGTCAGGGGGAGGTTGGAAAAAGCCGTCTATGCTGGCCAGTGTTGACTCTTTGCTATTTCAAATCATGGCTTCGGTTATTTTCCCTTCTTTCACCATCAATCGATGGGTGGTTTTTCTAGGGACAGCTCTCTCGGAGCTCCAACAGGATCAGTTTGCTAGCATGCCACCCGAGCTGGTGCAATACCTGCCCACGGCCACCGGCCTGATTATCATCCCCATCATTTGTGGGCCTTTGGACGTTCTCACGCACCGGTTATTGGATGGTTCGTTTCGGTGGGTGAGTGAGACCATCCTGGCTAAGGATCGCTAGGTTGGCTAGGTTGGAAGAAAGACGGACGGGTTTTGATGTTGGTGAGGACAGGATGAGAGGAAGATGGGGCGAGTGCAGTCGATAAACGACGTGCCCCCCCTCTTTTCTTGTCCTACAGCAAGGAGAAGAACGAGCAATTTTGCATATACTAAATTAAGTGTAATAAAAGAGGGGGGCTGCTCCGTCCTTCCTCCGCCGTTGGTTGACATGTGTTGGCTAAAGAAGAATCAAAGCCAACGTAAAAATGGGAGAAATCAACAGTTTCTAGGCCTCCCCAACCTTGATCTTCGCTTTTGATCGAACTGCCCCCCCAGAGTGGCTTCCTAACAGCGCGCCCCATCCTACTCATGCAACCTGACAATGGCCCATGTCATACATTTCCCTCCCACGCCTTCCTGTCCTGCCGTCTAGTCACATTACAGACGGGAGGGAGCGGACTTGGAAGGGTGGGCAACGCAGGAAGGTGTGTCGTCTTAGAGAAGTCCACTTGAGTCCAGTGCATCAGAGTGCATCGGAGTGCATCGGAGTGCATCATCATCTTCAATCATCTTCAATCATCATCGTCATCATCATCGTCTTCGTCTCACACCCATCCCATCCAACTCTGCCTCGCCCATGGCTGTGAGTAGGACCAACAAACCCGGCGGACCAATTGATAAGGAATATTCCAATCCGAACCATAAGATGTTGCACTGGTTTCATCACCCGGGGGCGCCGCGTATTTCAGTGCCTTAACCCATGCGCCTTTGCCAGACAGCCGTCACGATGGACTTGTTCAACAAAACACACCACACAACATTAACCCCAACCCGACATTCGCACAACAATAGCAGAAATGGGACAGCGCCTGAGCGCCCGCAAGTGCGGGGGAGGGAGCGCGGACCTGGGTGCCGATGCATTGCTCTGGGACCTTTTTCCGACTTCCACTTCGTACCCAGCCACCCTCTCTGAAGACACAGAAGAAACGCGCCTGCACTCGTCCATGGCAGAGCTTCTACAAGAAAGTGTCTTTTGCCTCCGGGCCGTCCGCGAGTACAAGGATAATACAGAATTGCTGCGCGCGGCCATGGCGTCGCCTAAGGATGAAGCCCTTCAACTCCAGGGGTTTTCCTCCCTCTTGCCGAGTATTGCCAACATCAAAAGGGCATACGACCTCTCCACACGCCTAGCCGACGAGCTTCCCCGTCTCTTAAGCTATCTAGCGGCGCGAAGAGCGAGTTTACGGGAGCATCCAGCCCTCTTCAAGCAGCTAGCAGACGTCCTCGAGTTTTCCCTGTCGTTTGATTTTGAAAAAATGGGACGGCCCGCGCTGCAAAATGATTTTTCGTACTACAGGCGCTATCTTGGCAGGATGGCTCCCTTGATGGCCGGAGGGGGGCTTGCGGTGCAAGAGGCCGAAGCAGGAATTATCTCACTTTTTATGGCGCAGAGCTTGCCGATGACGATGACGGTGGAGAAGGCCTTGAAGGATGCTGGTAATGCGCCAGGAGGAGGGGGGGCGGGCAGTGTATGTCAATCGGTGCAGCTGGTGGGATTGCTAGCGAATGTGACGTGTGATTTGGCGTTGAGGCCGGGGGTGGACGATGAGCTGCGGTGGTATGCGTTGCGGGTGATGACCTCCTCTGTAGTGATCTACGACCGAGTGAGTGAGACTGGGGTGTTCAACCGTCGGTCACCCGTGAGGACACGGAAGTGCCTGCGGACTCTCCGGAAAGAGCAGGAAGGTACAACAGGGACAAGTAAGAATATGTCGTCGTCGATCCCCTTGGCGAAGCAATTGCTCGATTCGGTCAAGTACTCCACCCTCCACCTCAGGGATGGGTCCACCCCTGGCTACATCCGCACCCTTTTGAGCGACTAGGAGGAGGGGGAATGCAAGTGTGAGGGGGAAATCTAAGAAGGGGTATTTGTGCATATGTATACATATATTTTTGTTTGCCACTAAGAAGGGAAGAGAATCAGCAAGACGGAAAGCCATGTCGGGTGGGGAAAGTGAAGAAGTGTGTGTGTGTGTGTGTGTGTGTGTGTGTGTGT
>AFGO01000002.1:0-14876 GCA_004335405.1 Nannochloropsis granulata CCMP529
CACCCACCCACTCGATTATTCCATCCTTCCTCCCTCCCTCCCCTCCCCCTCTCTCAGTCATTCTCATACATTCCGCGGGGACCAAAAACGAAGTTGTTTGCTTTGGTTTTTGTGCCCGTCTCCCTAGCCCTTCCTCGCTCTCTCCTTTCATTTCCTTCTCTCGACACCCTCTCATGGAGAGGTCAATGCTGCGGCCGTCTTCTCCGATTCCGCCGAGGACGAGGTGGAGGACGAGGAGGTGGTGGAATCCGCTGACGAAAGGGCAGTAGCAAGAGGAGCATCCTCCTTCTGCGCCACACTGAACTCAATGTTCAACGTCCGCATGTGGGTGTGTAAGCCCGCGTCCTGCAACGGCAACACCCAGGCATCCACCTCCGAGTCGTTATGGTGCGAGTGCCACCATCCGGGAGGGGTGACGAAACAAGCACCACTTGCCCAGTCCAGGCGGATGGGATCCTTGACCCACCCGTCTTCATCGAGCTCAGGGCCCATCAACGTGTAAGTATTGGTAGGGGCGGCGGTGACGCACAGATCCAGGGCGACGGAGTTGTGGCTGTGGGAAGGAGAGAGAGAGGGAGGGGGGGGGAGGAAGGGAGGGAGGGGAGGGGAGTGGAGGGGTGAGTTCGTGAGCAACCGAAGGCGACGAAGGAGAAAGAAAGAGAAGAATGGTGAGGACTCAGAGTACACACACAAATAAGGGGACAGTTGATGGGACGTACCGATGCGGCCGCTGCTTCTGTCCTGCCGGCAGCAAATTAAGCAAACTCCAGAGGGTGTGCGTTAGCGTCAACGTATTCTTCTCTGTCGCCCTATTCCCCAACAATATACCCAGCCGGTTGCGATGCTCTACCCCCTCCTCGTGCTTCAACAGCTCCACGCTTTCCACCATCCTCTTCCGGGTATACAGCGTCGGCTCGAACTTCTTCTCACTGGGATTCACCCCCAAATACCGCAATAGAGGCTCATCACTGACCCAGTACAGAGCAGCTGCCTCCCCTCCCTCCGCCGCCTCTACCCCCAAAGCCGCATGGCTCACAGGAGTAATTGCCGCGGGCAGCACAAACAAGTCCCCTGTGTTCCATTTGATCTCTCCATGTTCAGTCGAGGTCGACACACCACTCCCGCGAATGACGTAAAAGGCCTGAGACGTTGCCCGGGCTTGAGTCTCCAGGCTCTCGCCGGGCAAAATGCGGATATAGGCAGCGAGCAGATTGGGTGAGGTGGCTGGGTAGGGAACTTCGAGCTTATCGGCTAGGTCGAAGGGGATGATGCGGGTAGGGCCTTGTGTGTGGGGGAGGGATGGAGTGAAGGAGGGAGGATCAGCGTCCTTGTGCGGATAGGAAAAGCGGCATGTACTAAAAATAAATTAGCTCTATGATAGTTATGGTGATAGCGTCAACTGTGAAAGGAGCAGGCCACGAGACGTGCTCTAGGAAGCAAGGATGCTCATCCTCGCCCATTTTTCCCCCGCAGCCGCGCCCCCTAATTACGCTGGGACCTATTTTCACACCAAGAGCGGGATGCACCGCATGGCATGCACGAACTCACAGTCCACTATCCTCGTGGCCACTGGCCGGTGCCACAATATTGCTCAGGCTTTCCTCGCCCCGTCACCGCCCTCCTCCCCCTCTCCCTTTACAGACAGACACGTCTGGCGGACTTACCCTCTTCGTGGTGGCTGGAACCCAAGGCCAAATAAGGGACGGGGGACAAAGTGGGGTTCGCAGCGCTGCCATACTCGTAAATGATACCGTCCTTCTCCAATGCAGGGTCCGTGGCCGTGTAGGTGGACGGGTGGACCTCTCGAGCCACCATTTTTAGAGAGGCAATTGAGCGTCGACGAGCTTTGATGAATTTCGGTCGAGTGCTTGCTCTGTTTTAGTGTTTGGGTCAGGCGGGGATGGATGAGCATAAGAAAAGTTACCAATTCACGTGTAGAGAGAGGCCACGCTATGCGGGCATTATAGCATGCCGTGGTTGCCATGAACGGGCTTGGCGGGAGCAGACGAGAGCGTCGTATTTGCGCGGCGAAGCACGAGGATGACGAGCTGCCTTCGTGTCCAAAGGATGGGAGGCGACGGCGAAACCAGGAAGTCCACCGCAACCATGACCTCTCTTGCTGCTGGTGCGCAAGACAGAGAGAGGGACCCGTGTATCGTGAATGCAGATATGCAAGACGAGAGTGCAACGCGACAGTCTTTCATTCCAAGCTGCAGAGCACTTGCTTACGTCCGTCCTCCGTCCAACCACACGTGGACGTTAGAGGCGAGCGACGAAGCAACGAGACTTTCCGATCTCAGCGGCAGTCGATTTCCCCCTTCTCGATCGATTGAAACAAGCAAGCAGAGCATGGCAGTGCTCACCATCGATATAAAAGCGTTTGGTGTGGTTTCTTTTGTTGGTGCAGTTTTTGTTGTAGTTGTTAATGTTTGTTTGTTTGCTTGCTTGATTGATTGGGTGGTTGGCTTTGATCCAATGTAAAAATCGACGAGAACTTTGAAAATGCTGCTCGGCACGCATCGTTTCGTGCTCCCCCTCTCCCTCTTCCATCTTTCCCATTTTCCTCATCTATGCTCCGTCAAAATGTGCACACAGGCAACACTAGAGCATGATCCTCCCCTCCCCTTCACATTCACACAAAGCCCCCTCAATACTGTGTGCCTCCCTCTCCCCCCCCCTCCCTCGATCTCACGCTTACCAACGCGCCAACACATCAACCGAGTACATGACCAAGAAATTTTCATCCTCCAACTTCACCTCCGTGCCCGCAAAGTCCTTAAATTTCACACTATCTCCAGCCTTAATCTTGATATCAGCAACCTGTCCATTTGATGCAATCCTACCCGGACCGACCTTAATCACCTCCCCCTCAGTCGGCCGTGCCTTGCTCATGGAAGGGGCCAACAAGATTCCACCCGCGCTCTTATCTTGTGCCTTCTTGACCTTGACTAGGATGCGGTCACGGACAGTCTCAACAGCAGCAACAGTCATTTTGGGCCCAGTCCAGGTAAGCAAGATGTCCTCGTCGCGGATCAGCACGTGGGGGGCTCCGTCGTAGGCGACGGACATGCCATCGAATTTACCATAGAGCACTTTGTCGCCTGGCGAGTGGAGAAGGAGGGGGGGAAGTGAGGGAACAAGGTTAAGTCTTATTCTTGCGGGGGTCAGTGGAGTTGTCTCGCCTCCTTATAATCTTTAGAATTTGCCGAGTGCAGGCGTAGGTTAAAACCCACGAGGAAACGGACGCATTAAAAAAATCTGACACCCGCTGCCTCTTGCTTCAATTCTCAAACAATATCATCCCTTTCAAGCTTCATCTCTCCCATCAATTCAGAATCTCCTGCATTAAAACAAAAAATGATCAAGCCTAAAACCAATTTAATTAACGTACCAGGCTTGACGGGCATGGGCATGAGGACAGCCGTCTCCGGGTGCAATCGCCCTGGTCCTGCTGAAATAACTTCGCCTTCTGTGGGCTTCTCCTTGGCCTAATTGAGGGGTTTGTTGTATCCGGTTGAGAAGGAGGAAAGGGAAGGAGATTAGGAGGATGGACGAGGCAAGGGGCTGCGGGAAACAGACAGGGCTTGGACCACACGCCACGAGCACATTCGCACTTTTTGTTGTCCTACCGACATTTTAATACCCATCACCATTTGTAAATCAATGTGGCTGCGTGTATATGTACCTGATCGGGCAGCACAATGCCTCCAGCAGACATGTCGGCGGCGTCCTTGACTTTGACGAGCAGCACGTTGGCCAGGGGGTTCAAAGGGCCAGGGATTTCCACACCGTCCAGGTTGTGCACTTTAAAGGGTGAGAAAATGTAAGGAGATGGATGAGTATGTAAGCATACAAACAACGTGCGAGGATGCAGCGTTCCTCCTTTCCATTTCGATCGTATCTGCGTACCTTGGGTGACGGTCGTGGCGCTGCGGTGGGAGGAGGAGAAGGCCGTTTGTCTCTGAGTTGCGGGGAGCAGGAAGGCCTGGAGAAGAAGGGGCAGACCTGCCAGCAGGCAGGTGCGCATGGGGAACGTGGCCACCATTTTCCTGTGTAAGGAGTAGGAAAGGGAGGAGTTGCACTAGGATGAGAGGGGGAAGGCCGGCAATGAGATGGTCGTGCGGGGTCGTGACCCAGCGGCCTGCAGGCCCATCGATAAAGATGTAGATAAATCTGGAGTCATTGCATCAGTGGGACTGGAGAGGATGTGAAAACATCGCAAAGAGTAGGCAGTAATTGCTTGTGCTTGGTAGAGGGCGCGGCAGGCGAGCTGCCGTGACCGCAGAGGCGAGCACAGCAACTTCATATCAGTTCCAGAAGCTTGTGCATTTTCTATGCTATATTTGCCACCAAACCCCGCAACCATTACCACCCACTTATCCTTTATCATCTCTTGGTTGTGTTTGGGTGGTCTGGGTTGGCTCGGAGGCTTTACTTTTGAGTTGGGATGCTCTTATCAAACCATAGGCGTAAGATACTCCTTCTCCGTGTTGATGGACGAATGGCCTGCCTTGCGCACTGCAACTAGGCCTGATCTGCCACCCACACATGCCGGCTATACAGACGACTGCCCTGAAGAGAAGCGAAAGCATGTTTAAAGTCGAATGCGGGCTTTTGCGGCGGTGGGAGTGCACAGTGCCAAGTGCTGCAGCCTCCCCACCCAAGAGCTTGCCCATAGCCGCGTATCGTGCGACTGACCATCCCTTTCCATCCTTCCCACCCCACCACCACCAACAGCAGACTTCAGGAACATGAAGTGGGGCGTCCTTGGAGCTGTCACAGCCACCCTGGCCGTGGGCACGACCGCTTTTCTCCCGCCAGGTAAGACGCTTTCAGTTTGTATCTCCTCTGCCTCCCTCCCAAGCTAGGTTTTCCAGAAAAAATTCACGCCCCATACCCCGTCGACCATCACCCCCCCCCCTTACAGCGGCACTCCCCGAGCTGGCCAGCGTACGCGGTGCTGCGTCTAGACGGGGCGCGGCGTCCACGACCATGATGGCCAAGAACGTGCGCCTGAGCGAGAAGAGCCGACAGAAGCTTGTAGAGGGGATCAACATTGTGGCTAATGCCGTCAAAGTTACCCTGGGACCGAAGGGCCGCAATGTGGTGTTGGAACGCAAGTACGGTGTGCCTGAGATTGTGAACGATGGTGTGACAATTGCCCGTGACATTGAGCTGGCGGACCCTGAGCAGAATGTGGGGGTGAAGCTCGTGCAGGAGGTCGCTACCAAGTCCGATATGAAGGCCGGCGATGGTACCACCACGTCCACTGTCATGACCCAAGCCATCGTCAACCAAGGTATGCGCCAGGTGACTGCAGGCGCGAATCCCGTGGCTCTGCGCAGGGGGATCATGCACTGCTCCAAGATTCTGTGTGACACGATCAAGCAGATGGCCAAGCCAGTGGAGAGCAATAAGGATCTGTTCGATATCGCTACTGTTGCGACGGGCGGCAATGCGGAGATGGGGGCAGTGATTGCCAAGGCTTATGAGTTGGTGGGCGACAGCGGCTCGACGGGCGTGGAGGAATCCCAGACTGTGCAAGACGAGGTGGAGTTCACGGAAGGGTTGAGCATTGATCGTGGATATGTCTCTCCTTACTTCGTCAAGGACCAAGAGCGACAGCTGGTGGAGTTGCGTAAGCCCCGCGTGCTTGTCACCGAGGGGAAGATTTCGGCGGTCCATGAGATTTTGCCTTTGCTCGAACACATAGCTAAGAGCAAGGAGCCCCTGTTTATTGTCGCTGAGGACGTTGCCGGGGAGGCTTTGAGCGCGCTGGTGGTGAACAAGATGCGTGGCGTGTTGGACGTGGTGGCCATCAAAGCTCCTGGCTTCGGAGACCGACGCAAGCAGCTGTTGCAAGATATTGCCGTGGCCACGGGTGCCACTTTTGTTGCGGAGGAGGTTGGCGTGACGCTGGAAAGTGTGACGCCCGAGATGCTTGGTGTGGCGGAGAAGGTGGTAGTGGGAAAGGACACCACCACCATTGTCACCAGCAGTGGGTACGCCGAGGCGATCAAGGAGAGGATTTTGGCGATTAAGCGCGAGATGGACTTGATGGACTCGAAATTTGATAAGGAGAAGGCGCAGCAGCGTGTGGCGGCTTTGGGGGGGGGGATTGCTCGAATCAAGGTGGGGGCGGCCACTGAGACGGAACTGAAGGATAAGAAGCTCAGGTATGAAGACGCATTGAACTCGGTGAAGAGTGCTATTGAGATGGGCGTGGTGCCTGGGGGGGGGTCGACGTTGCTGTTCATGCTTAAGAAGAGGGATGAAATTTTGGCGGGCATGGAGGATGATGACGAGAAGGCTGGGGCTGATATTGTGTTCCGCTCTTTGTCGGCGCCCGTGATGCAGATTGCGCAAAATGCAGGCATCGATGGTGGGATTGTGGTGGAGCGTATTTTCGAGAACCAAGAGTGGGGGTGGGGCTACAATGCCGCTACCGGCATTTATGAGAACTTGTTGAGCACGGGCGTGGTGGACTCGGCGAAGGTCGTGATTAATGCTTTGGAAAACTCGGCGTCGATTGCTTCGATGGTGCTGACGACCGAGTGTTTGATTACTGAGATCCCGGAGAGGAAGTCCTTGGACCAGGCGGCCCAGGATTTTGATGGCGGGGGACAGTATATGTAAGGAAGAATTGAGGTAGAAAGGGAGGGAGGGAATGAGGGAGGGAAGGAGGGCTGTGGGTTGAAGAGACGGGCGTCTGTCGGAAACAGGAGATGAGAGATAGTTTTGATGATTGAGCAGCATTAGAGAGGACAGCTCGACGTTTGAGGTGATGATGGAGAAAATGGATACGCAGAGGGGGAGGGAGGGAGGGAGAAAGAGGGCATGTGCGTGGGTTGAGCAATCTGCTGTGCGGGGTCACTGACTGGCGGCAGGCATTAGGGTTGCATGGCTGGCACGCACAATATGGCTCGTAATGATTAAGAGCAAGGGAGGGAGGGGTTGAGCTACCTACGGAAAAGGAGGAAAAAAAATGATATAAGAACACACTGGAAACCCACCCTGCTCTCTGCAGCACAAAGAAACAAGCCTAAAGACAGCGGAAATGCACACGGACGCACTCGCACAGTCATTGTTTCCCTGTCGTATTCTCCTCAAAGCTTTCCCTATCAGTCCTCTCTCGTAACCTGCACAAAAACCATCTCTTTCACTTTCTTCCCCGTTGCCAGTCTGTTTTGCTTTTACCGTTTGCAACTGCCGCTTTTCTGGAGGCCACCTCCTACTTCCGCTGAAATAATATTTGCAATTAAAGGGTCTTTTTAGCCGAGTGGCGACAATCCCCCCCCAAATGGTGATGGTGCTCTATCGGACTGAGCAACCCCAACGCCGCCTGCAAAGAGGACCGTCCCCGCGGCGTGCCATCATCCAGACTCTCCCCCTTGCTGCTGCTACTACTGTTGTTCCTATTGTGCTTACACATGTCATGGTCCAAGCCCACCAATCGCGCCTGCAGCATGGGCGATAATAGGTTGCCTCCACCTCCCGACAGAGACCGCAATGGGGTGCGCGTCACTTTCCATTGCTCATCTCCGTGGGCGCCCATCTTCTTGATTGGCGTGAAATCCAAAGCGGCAGAAGTAGCAGTAGCAGCAGCAACAGCAATATCTTGTTGCTTGTCCTCTATTCCATATTCCATCAAATCCGCCGTCAGCTTCTCAGCAATTTCTTCCAACGTCCCTCCCTCCTCTTCCTCCACCCGCTGCTGCTGTTGCTCCATGTCCTCCCGTTGCACATCCCGGGACTCCACATGCTCATTCTCCGCCATCCACGAATCAGCGGACAAGCGTTGACGCCTTCCCTCCCCTCCCTGAGACCCACGGCGTCCATGCCCCGCGTCCTCTCCAAAGAGCGCTCCCTTGATCACCACTTCCTGCATCGCCACCACCTCCTCCGTCTCATACAGCCTTGTCTTAATTCGCCTCACCTCCCGCTGCAACGCCTTCTTCTCCGCCGTCAGATCTCGCAAAGCCGACGCAATGCTCTCCTCCTCCTCCACCTCCTCCTGCTGTTGCTGCTGTTGTTGCTGCTGCCCTTTCACCACCTCCCGCAGTCTATCGTATCGCCGACCCAATTCTGCCATGTCTGCACGCAGCTCTTCTCCCACCACACGCCTCAACCACTCCGGAGGCATCTCAAATGCCCCCTCTTCAAATCGGCGGCTCGCCGGCTGAGGGGAGAAGATGGATCTCTCCTCCTCTCCGAGAGGTGGTGAAGGCGACGAGGTCCCTGCCGCCCCTCTCGCCTTGGCAAGCTCCTCGTGTTGCCGGACTCGACTACTCTCCACCTCTTCCACCAAATCGCCATATTGATCTTGCAGTCCCTGAATCTCTGCATACAGGCACCTGAGGGTCTCCCGAAGCTCAGCATTCTCTTCCAACAGCAAGGTCTGTCGGTGGTCGCTAGACGCCAACGCCGCCCGAGAGGCCTCATCCCCCATTAAGGCACTGCTGCTGCTGCTGCTGCTGCCACTGTATGCTAGCGATTTGGGTGTGATGTCGATGCTTCGGACGCGATTCACCGTGCCTCGCATGGTGCCGGTGGTACTCTTGCTCCCGCTGCTCAACCCGATGCTACGCGTCAGTTGCTTCTGAAGCTTCTCGTACTCCACATCCTTCTTCTTGAGCTGCGCGCGGATGGTCAAATCCTTCCAAGTTGAGCGCGCCAAGCGCCCATTGAGCTCATTCTTCTCCTCGTTCCACCGCTTTTCCAAGGCGGCGGTCTCGGCCCGCATGGAGGCCAGCATGCTCTCGGCTGCTTGTCGGTCCTGCTGGGCGGCATCCACCTTGTCGTACAAGCTGGCCCGTTCTTGCATCAGTCGCTCCGCTTCAGCTCGATGCTTCTTCAAATCGAACATGAGCTCCGTGTTTTGCTCCTGAAATGCTCGCACTTGGGTCGTTAATGTGTACAGCAAGGGCAGGAGAGTGTGGGGCATCGCCGCCAGCGCAGCCTCGAGCTCAGCGCTAGTGAGACTGCCACTGGCACCGTCTAGCATGTGCATCCCCAAATTCTGCTTCAGCCACGCTAACTTGTCGTCGGCCGTACAGTGTTTGGCTGCAGGTGGGCTGTCGTCGTCCTGGTATTGGTGTGTGGGCCGGCTGCTGCTGGTCGGATGATGTTGATGGTCGTCTTGGCTGCTGCTGCAGCTGCTGTTATTCCCGACTGGCACAAAGAACTCCATGATGTCGTTGCCTGTATGTTGACATTTCGTTCGGGGTGGTTGCATCAGCGTGGCGCGGTGTATGGTCCGTCGCAAATGGACTAAGGAGAGGGGAAGATGTCCGACTCGGTCCGACTCTCTGGTGAGATTTCAGATCTCTGCCTTGGCGCGCAAATCTGTTTCACATGGCTCTCAGCTCTCAGCTCCCCCCCTTCCTCCCTTTGCCTTTTCTCCCAACCCCAGCATAAAGCAACAATAGCCAGAATTCCAAGAAACAGGAATGTGTATGAATAATTTAATATCAGGGCACACATTTTTGGTACTTTGGTGTTCCCCCTTCTCTAAACAACCTGAGACGGGTCCCACGCATACTTGATGTGGCACTTGTCGTCCAAGGCATCCAAAGCCTGCATGTCCTCCACATCTAGCTGGAGATGCAACGCCGCCAAATTCTCTACCATGCGTGCAGGACTAATTGTCTTTGGTAAAACAGGAATCCCCTGCTGGAGCGCCCACCGCAACAAAACTTGTGCGGGCGTCATTTTTTGCTTGGCCGCAATTGCTTTGATGATTGGATGCGCCAGAAGGTCTGTTTTGCCTTGTCCTAAGGAGCTGTATGCGTGCAGTACGATGTTGTGTTGCTTGCAGTAAGTGCGGAGCTCCCGTTGCGGGTAGAAGGGGTGGCATTCGACTTGGTTGACGCAGGGGGGGATGGTGATGGCGGGGTCGGCGAGGAGGGCCTCCAGATGCGGAATTTCAAAATTAGACACCCCCAAGCACTTGATCTTCCCCTCCACTACGCCTTGCTGCAATTCCACGTAGCTCTCGTGGCGTCGTACTTTGTTGAGAGGGTCATCGTGCTTGAGCCCGGCGGCGGCTGGCCAGTGGATGAGGAAGAGGTCGACGTACTCCATTCCCAAATCATGCAGAGACTGACAGAGGGCACCATAAGCTTTGTTTGTCCCTTGATCCTTGGGGGCTAGCTTGGTGGTGACAAAGAGGTGCTCGCGTGGAACGCCTGATTCACGGATGGCTCGCCCGATGGCGGCTTCATTACGGTAGACTGAGGCGGTGTCGATGTGGGTGTACCCAAGCTGTATTTTGGGTTAGGAGTGTGAGAGAGGGAGAGGATAGAGGATCGGATGTGAGAGCAGGACACGATAAGATTGTTTGTGATGGCACATTATTTGACGGTAGTAAAGCCGAGATCATGAGGTCCTCTGCGAAAAAGGTGCATGCACGCGTTGCTCACTGCCGTGACTTGCCAGGGGCACGCGGATCGAGCGATGGGGAGGAAAACAAACCCAAACCCTCGACCTTTTCGCTTCGTACATTGATGGCCGCTTTAACAGCTTCATAGCCCGCCTCTTCCTTGACTTGAAAGGTGCCAAGGCCGACAGCGGGCATAAGGAGCGTTCCCTCAGGCCCCAGTGAAAAAGAAGCCTGACAGGTGGGTTGTGGTGTGGTGCCAGCAGTAGCCGCCGCGTTGTTTGACTTGGCATGCATACTGGTCGGGCATGCCATCGAGGAGAAGCTGCTCATTCTAGTATAGCGTGGCGTATGGACGAGGAAGGCGCTTCTTGATTTGTGCTGCGTCGAGGCTGTGAGGAGAAGCAGGAGGTTATGTAAGGCGGCGAGCACCAAAACTCGGGCAGCAATGACCATCCACCGCTGGACCTAGGGCACGCACGCTACGATATAAGTCAAGTGTTTCCTTGTCTTCCTGTGAGGGGGTGGGTGGGGCTCCGGGTGTGAACTAGGTCAGGTAAACGCGTTGATCAAGACATGGCCCGTCTCCTCCACCCAGACGACACGAACGCCGCCGCCGCAGCAAGGTGCCGGATATTCTATGCCTCCACTCACTTTACACTCCGCGCATAACACACACATTTTACAGCAGCAAAATAGAGAAATGGCGGACGTCATGCAGCCCGTGGCGGCGACCCAGACACCGGTGGCTGCCATTTGCTGCATGTGCGCCATCAACATCCAGCCCAACCCCACCAACATGTGCCTGCAGTGCCTTCGGACCCAAGTCAACATTGCCACAGGCCTGTCCACGCGCGTGACCATGCACCAATGCCGTGGCTGCCTCAAGTACATGGGCGGCTCGGGTGGGACGGGCTGGTCGCACTACGAGGCTGAGTCTCGGGAACTGATGGCCGTGTGCTTGCGCAAGGTGGCGGGGCTGAATCGCTTGCGCCTGATCGACGCCGGGTGGATTTGGACGGAGCCCCACTCAAAGCGGCTTAAGCTCAAGCTGACGGTGCAGAAAGAAGTGATGAACGGCGCCGTCCTCCAAGAGGCGGTGGTGGTGGAGTTTGTTGTGCGCAATCAGCAATGCCCGGACTGCTGCGCGTCCTACACCATCGGGGCTTGGGAGGCAATTGTCCAGGTCCGGCAACGGGTGGACCACAAACGGACGTTCTTGCACCTTGAGCAGCTGATTTTGAAGCATAACGCCCACGCACAGGCCTTGCAGATCCAGGGCTTTAAGGACGGGATGGATTTTTATTTTGCAAAGCGGAACCAGGCGGCCAGGTTTACTGAGTTCTTGGAGACCGTTTGCCCTGTCAAGGTGAAGCAGTCCAAGAAGCTGGTGTCGCAAGACGACCACTCCAACATCTTCAACTACAAATACACGAGTATCATTGAGATCGTGCCTGTGTGCAAGGACGACTTGGTGGTGCTCCCCACTAAGCTGGCCCAGAACCTCGGGGACATGGCCCGCCTCTCTCTCGTGCAGCGTGTCCTCAACCACCTCCACCTCGTCGATCCCATCACGGGGCAAACAGCCGATTTGACTGCTGACAAGTTTCACAAGGCTGGGTATGAATTCCAGGCGTTGCTCTCGGCCGGGCGTTTGGTCCAGTTCATGGTGTTGGGCATCGAGCCTATCATGATTCCGACCAAGACTTCAGCGCCTGTCCGTCGGGCGAATCGTCATCGGCTGGCTGAGGTTGAGGTGGCGTTGATGGCTGATTTAGGGGTGAATGACACGCGGTACCGAGTGGTGACGCATTTGGGGCATATTTTAAGGGCTGGGGATACGGTGTTGGGTTATTTGCTGGCGACTGCTTCGATGAATAGTAAGGGTGCGGAGGAGCTGGAGGCGAAGACCCGTGCGGGGCTCCCAGACGCGGTGCTTGTCCGCAAGGTCTATTCGAGTGAAGGCCGGCTGAAGAAACCGGCGTGGAAGCTTAAGACGTTTGAGGCGGATGAGATGGAGGTGATGGAGCCGAGGGATGCCGAGAAGGAGGACAGGGATCTGGAGGAGTACAGGCAGCAATTGGAGGGTGATAAGGAGATGCGAAGGAATGTGAATTTGTACAAGGACGACCGGATGGCGGCGACGGCCGCCAACAAGGCAACACGTATGATGGATGGGGAGGAGACAGTGGTGGGAGGGAAGAAGGCGAAGAAGCGCAAGGGCAAGATTGGGCTGGCACCTGAGACGCCGCCGACGAAAGCTGGTGGAGAGGAGGATATGGGCATGGGCGTGAGAGAGGATGAGGATGAGGACGAGGACGAGGACGACGAAGAAGCTGTGCAGCTGGATGAATTGCTGGACGACTTAATGCTCGACGACCCTGACGCGCCCCCTGATGACCACGAAGCGCAAGTGCTGGTGGGAGAGGGAGCCAGCACCGGGATCGGGGGGGTGAGTAAGGATTTCGCCTTTACCTTTCAATCAGGCAAGGGCCGCACTGGCGGTGGAGGTGGCGAGAGTGGTATGAAGAAGAGGGTGGATGAAGAGGAGAAAGGGTTTGGCGATGACTTGTAGGGAGGTAATATAAAGTTTTTATGTTTAGACGGGAAGAACAAAAATATGAAGAAAATACGCTTGAATAATGGGATCTTCAGCCAGCGGACGTGTTTCCTTTTTCTTTTTTGTATTACATGTTCTTATTTTGAGGTAATATGAAAGTTTTCCACAGATTTTGCAGTCGCCTTTGATTTGTTTCGTGCTCTTCTTCAGCAAAACATGCCTTGCTTTGCTCTTTTTATTCTGTCTCGAGATCCACCGTTTGTGATAATCCCTCCGATAAGTACTCGTGGTAGAACAAAAGTAATAGTTATAGTAACACACAATATTTGGACTCCTCTCTCTCATCCTCAGTGTTCTCGAATGTATCCCAAGTACTACCTTTTCGCATTCGTGTTTTCCCCTCCCAAACTGTCTAGGCCCTTTCGCCCCTCCCAGTCCCCACAATATTCTTTTACGTCTCGTGCTCATATTCCTCCTCCTCTTGGACTTCCAAGCCTGTCTTCATTCGCTCAATCGAACGCATGGCGAACAAATTAGAGTTGACTGCTCGGACATGGCACTGCAGGTGCATAGTTATCTAGGCTGGCGAAACTGTCCATTATTTTGGTGGACTGCCTATTCCCTGGAACACTGGACTCTGAGGGTGGGTTCTGCTCGACTTTTTACCCCCCCAAATCCTGATTTGAGGGAACAATTGGAACATTTTTTTGGGAAAGGAAAAGACCACCTAAAGGTTTTGAAGTGGCATATTCATGTGAGCATGATGTCTTCGTACATCAAGACATCAAGAGCACGCTGCAGTGCCTTCTTCATCCACACGTGAGGCGATCGGACATGCGGCCCATCGCTTTCTCATCCTTGAGGCAAATTCGGAGAAGGGGCAACCCGGGGTGGGCGGCATCGTCTTAACTTTCACCATGGCCTGCCTTGCCACAACACGCACTCACCACCCTCTCGCCACCACTCACACATCCTTCCACAACCTTTACAGGATGTCGGATGCGGACTACGACTTTGCCCCGGCAGCGCGGCGACAACCACAGCCGTCGCCGCTGCCCCGCCCCCTCCGTCATCCTCCTCCCCCTCCTTCCCCAAAAAGCCACCTTGGCACACGCCGCCTCACTTCCTCTACCTGCAGCGGCGCCAAGTGTACGACCGACGGCAGCAATACGGGCATTGCCACGCGTCCCATGACGGCCGTGTCAGGAGCTGGCTACGGAAGTCGGCGCGTGGCCACTTTGTCTACCGGTGGCGGGGAGGATCACGCGTCTGCTGCCTTGTCGGCCGTACATCCCGCTCTCCTACCCCACCCCACACCAGGCAGCAGCAGCGGCAGCAGCAAGCCGTCTACTGCCACATTGGTTGCCAAGCAGGACGACAGCCCTGAGTCGTTGGTGCGGGGGTTCGAGCGACAAGTGCACGATTTACTGGAGGCTTCCGCCCTGGCTGCGAAAAAGGGACAAACGGCACTAGCACTCGACAAGGCCAAGGAAGCCCAACGAAAGGAACGCGCCCTGGTCCGTTGTCGCGAGCTCAATAATCTAGCGGATACGGTGAATGGCGAGTTGACTTACGCGGTGGCGTTACATTTGGGAAGTATGTACGAACGCAGCGGCATGGGCGACGAAGCTTTGCAGGTACTTTCCTCACCTCGGCTCCTCTCAACGATCGCTCCAATACCCAGCCCTCCCTCTATTTATTTCTGGACCCTTTTTAAAGCTTGGCAATCTTAACGTCCCTCCATTACCGCCGTCTGACCTGTCCCTCGCATGAAGCGACCCCTCTTTCCCTCCCTCCCTCCCTTCCTTCCATAGCTCTATCAACGCTTTATCAAACAACACGCCGCTCCGCCTCCCATCACTGGGTGGGCTCAGCCCAACACGGGCAATGTCCACTACCTAATCCCCCCCTCCGTCCCTCCCTCCGTCCCTCCCTCCC
>AFGO01000767.1:49862-68628 GCA_004335405.1 Nannochloropsis granulata CCMP529
TCTCTCTCTCTTTCTCTCCCTCCCTCTCTCCCCTTCCCCCTATGTACACTCAACTATCACTATTTCTATCGCTGTTGGAGGGACACTCTCGATTCATCGATGCATGACCCATACAGACAAAGAGGAAAAAGGAAAAAAAAGAAAGAAGTGTCGATCGCTTCTCTCCCCTTCATCTCGTCTATCTCTACCATTTCCTCCCACTTATCTCGCGTGCACTTTTTTTATTTAAAATTATAAAAATTATTGCTCCACATTTTTTGGTTTTGCTTCAGTTTCAAAATCATATGCAATATGATATGGACACCATAGACAAGAGGCACTCATACCAGTATCACCCTGCCAGCCGTCCCACCACAACCCTCGAATCGATCAATTCCACGTCCTACTCGCCGGGCTACTTCCCAACAACTCCGACTCCACACTCCCTACCTCCACCTCTTCCTCCCCCGGCTTCTCCTCCGCAATCGGAGGAGGTGGCGGGCTTGGTTGCACATGCCGCGAGGACGATATGAACACACCACCACACTCCCCCCCTCCTTGCCCTCCTTGTGTTTGCACCTGCACCAACTCCAAGCTGCGTAGGGTTTGCACAATATTGTTCATCGCAGCAGCAGCATTAGCCACCCCTCCTCCTCCCCCTCCTCCTCCTCCACTAGCACTCGGCTGTTGTTGCTGTATCTGTTGCTGTTGCTGTTGCTGTTGCTGTTGCTGGTGCTGTTGTTGTTGTTGTTGTTGGTCGGCACGAGGGGACGAAGTAGGAGAAAATGTCACCCAGGAATGACGGGCGGCCGCCTCGATAGACAACCTCTGAGACGGATCCGGATGCAACAGGCCAATAATAACAGCCCTCGCCCCCGGTGAGACGAAGGGGGGGAAAAGCCACGGCAGCACCGGCGCTGCTGCAGCCACCGTCGTCGTCGTCGTTGCCGTGGTGGTGGTAGTCGCAGTTCCTGCTGCTACTGCTGCTGCTGTTGCACGGCTTGTCTCCTCCAGCACCATCCCTGCCTCCCCGTCCCCGACCAAACTACTGCTACTGCTACTGCTCCCCACCCGTCCTTCTCCTCCTCCCCCCAACACCACCGCTGACAAACCCCCACTACTCCCCTCCGCGCCAATCAACCCTCCTCCTGATCCCCCCCCTCCTCCCTCCATTCCTCGAGCCCTGGCCGCCACTGCCGCCGCCGTCACCCACCAGCGTCGAACACGTTGAAATCGCGGGCATTGACTCAACTCCTTCCCAAACGGCAGATTCCCTACCAGCAGCGCATATAAGATAACACCCGCTGACCAGGCATCCGCCTTCCGACCATCATAACCCTAAGCAGGGAAGAGGGAGGAAGAGAGGAAGGAAGGAAGGGGGGGAAGGAATCAGTTTTTGTGCGGGGAAAGCAAAGGTCCACCAGGAGGGGAGGGAGGGAGGGAAGGAGGGACATACCTGCATCTGCGTGCTCTCACACGTCACCTCCGGTGCGCAGTAATACGGCGACCCCACCACACTCCTCAACCGTCTCACATGCTGCTGGTGCTGCATCAGCGTAGACAATCCTCCACTCCCTCCCCCGCCACCTGCCCCTCCCTTTCCCAACCCTCTCTCGTCCGAGACCTCAACATCCCCCCCTCCACCTGCCGCGATAGCGAACGCTGCAGACAACCCAAAGTCTGCTATCTTCAACACCGCGCCTTCCCCTCCATCCGACAAGAGCAGATTTTCTGGCTTCAAATCTCGGTGCGCTACACCTCGTGCATGGCAACATCCTACTCCTGACAACAGCTGCCGAAAGTACCTTCGCCCCACTTCTTCCGTTGTTCCACACCCAATCCTAATCCGATCGAACAGCTCCCCCCCGGTCACGAGCTCCAACACCAAGAACAACGTACTCTTCGAGTCTTGGATCAATTCAAGGACTTCCAAAAGGCGAATCACATTAGGATGGGCGCCGAGCTTGGCCATGTTGGCGATTTCTCGATAGATCGATCGACGACTCCGAAGCCACTTCACGAATTTGGGGGGCACACGTGGGACGTGGACCCGTACACCATCCAGCATTATTTCTTGTCCAAGTGCGGCCATTTTTTCGAGCACGTCATCGTCGCATCCGCCATAGCCTAGGGCCATACGCAAGCCGGGGAGACCTCCACCGGCGGTAGCTTCAGCGCTATACTTGCTTTCTTGTTCTTGGGTGTAGTGCCGGTGTTGTTGTTGTTGCTTCTGTTGGTGCTGCTGCTGGTATGCC
This sequence comes from Nannochloropsis granulata CCMP529, assembly GCA_004335405.1. Taxonomy (NCBI): domain Eukaryota; class Eustigmatophyceae; order Eustigmatales; family Monodopsidaceae; genus Nannochloropsis; species Nannochloropsis granulata. The sequence continues at coordinate 52,097 of AFGO01000767.1, forward strand.
GCGGCGTAAGGCGGTTGGCAGTGTGGATGAAAATCGTGTGATTGGTCATCTTGCTGATACGCATCGGGGTGGTAAGCATGCTGTGGCTGATGTTGTTGCTGATGGTGGGAATGCGCTTGCTGCTGCTGCCCCGCCGCCTGAGATGAAGGTGCCCCTCCCCCTAACCCATCCCACCCCCAAATTTCGATGCAACGCGGCAAAGGCACTTCGCGCAGTGTTCCATACTTGGGGTCTTCGTAGGCCGCCACGACTTGCTTGCTGTGCGGATGAACCAGCCACCAGACATGCTCCTCCCGCAACGGCTGACCCCGTCGGACCCCTGTCCCCTTGACCGCCACCAGACACCGCTGCAACGGTCCACTGGGCATTAGCTTGAAGCCCACGGGATTGAGAATCTTGATAGCCACATGCGGGATGATGGGGTCGGCGCGTATGTCTTCCGCTTCGTATACCACGCCTGCCGCCCCTCCCCCGAGGTAGTTTCCCATTTCAAAGCACGGCTTGCCCTCCATCCATATCACTTGCCCGTCGTACCGGTCCACCTTCCGTTGATAGACTGCGGCATTGGGATTCCCAGGATTGCTGGCGGTGGTACCGACATCGCCGCCGGAGGAGTTAGACCAGGCCGCCACGTTCATAGCTGATTCGAGAGCCTTGTGATCTTGATCTTGGCTTGCTGTCAAATGGCCGCGACAGCGACGCTTCTCCCCGCACCGCACCCCCGTCGCGCTCGCGGCAGTGCCAAGCGATAGCCAGCTCTGTGTTCAACGTATGTGTGTTGTGGTAAGGCGGTGCCGCGGGGCAGGGTGAGCAAGAGTTGGAGAGGCGAGAGACGGGATCGGGGCACTTGCGTCGCCGTCACGGGAGAAGTGAGTCAAGGAGGGTGGGTGCCTGCCAGAAGGCTTGCCCAAAAAGGCACGGACCAGCCGGAGGACAAACGCAGCAGCAACACGACGACCACCTTGTGGCGCACCTGGTGGATCGTGGACAGGGTGGGTTAGGGATGCGGTGCGTGGTTTCATGGAAAGCAAGCGACGTGTCGCTTCCTTCTTGTTGCATCAGGAGGCATCTGCGAGACGTTGCGGCGAGGGGTGAAAATGTAACAGACCTCATAGTCAAACCAAATCAAACACAACCACAAACACAACCACGCAGGCAGCGCATAAGCAACAGATCACGGGCAGGCGTAGGAACATGCTTCGATCGCGGCACCTGGCTATGCACGGGGGCCTAAGAAGAGGGTGGCGGCGGTACCTTGCCGTTGGAGGGGAGGCTACCGCGGCATGTCGGCCGGTTGTCCTCGGCACCCCCGCAGCCTCCTCCAACCCAGCGCTACCATCCCAATCTTCATCAGATCTGCCAGTTACACCGTGGCAGCGACGGCGGGCACGGCCGGAAGGGAAGTATGTCCTGGCTCTAGTCCGACAGCAGCAGCAGCAGCAGCAGCAGCGAGGATACCATCACCACCAGCAGGCCTACGCTCGCCTCCTCCGCCACTTACACGCGCCCCCAACACCAGTCAAGCCAACTTTTCTCACAAAAGAAATAAATGAGGATGCGTTGGCCACCAGCAGCAGCAGCAGCAGCACCGCTAATCCAACTCCCACGCGCCCCCCGTCCTCCCGAGAGACCTATTGGACAGTGCCCAACATAATCACCTTGGCACGCATCGCTTCCTCCCCCTTGCTCGCAGTTCTTATTCTACAAGGCAAATACGCTTACGCCGTGGCCGGGCTAGCTGTGGCCGCGGGTTCGGATTGGTTGGACGGACATATTGCCAAGAATTACAACCAGTCGTCGGTATTAGGGAGTTTCCTTGACCCCTTTGCAGACAAAGTCTTGGTGACTGCTTTGGCCGTGCCACTCGCCATGCAAGGATTTTTGCCCATGCCATTGGTGGTAACGGTGGTGGGGAGAGATGCCCTATTGATTGGTGGATCATTTATCATGCGTGTGCGGAACCGGCCGACAGGGGCGCCATTTTTTGACACGACTTCGTCGGCTACATTTCACATTACGCCAAATTTGTTGAGTAAAGTCAATACGACCTTGCAGTTTGGTGTGCTGACATTTTCACTATCCCGGGCTCTGTGGGGAGAAGGCATTCCTGTGGGCCTGGATGCTTTGTTTGAGCCGCTTTGGTAGGTTTTGAGGGGAAGAAGGGGAGGAGAAGGGGGCCGCGGACGGGGGACTTGGATGGGTTCTATTGTGGTGTTTTCTCGCTTTCGGTCTCCCATACGCCCGCATACGTGTCTATTCTTCCCTTTCTCACCTCTGATATCATAATTTGCAGTTGGCTCACGGGCGGCACGACGATCGGCTCCGGTTTGGCCTACTTAGCTGGGGGTGGCACGGGCAAGCTTCTGCTGAAGAAACTCAAGTTGAAGGAAGGAGAAGGCGCAACAGCAGATTCGACGGACAGCAAGGACGGCGGAGAGAAGGAGAAGAAGTTAGAAGAGGAGAAGAAATCAAAGTCGATCGGTGACATGGAAATGAAACCATGATGAATGACACGAAAGAGACGAGGTAGAAGAGCACACACGAGGGACCTGGAGGGTATTCAAAAGATATTCTTCAACTGTCGAAAACAAGTAAAGCCCATCCCACTCAGGCAGCCAAAAACCGTGAAAATAAAAAGACAGTTAAAGAAACGCCAGCAGTAATGAGCCACCACCAGCAGCAGCAGCAACAGACAGACAGAACGGGCACGATAGTAATAATAACGAAGCAGCAACTCAGAATCTAGGAGACACCATTCCCGCTTATGGCTGTTGTTCTTTCTCTGTCTTCATTGTCTTATAAATTCATCTATTTATCCTACCAATCGCCTCACCAATGACAGCCACGGCAGCCACCGACACACGCGCATGTACAAAAATCATGTCCAACCTTCCCTCCCTCCTCCTCTCCCCCCTGTGTTCTCACCCAAAAATATCCTCCTTCTTCACATTTTCCAGCCCCGTCCTTCGAGCCAGGTCCATCAACTCGTCAATGAAATGCTCTCCCAGTTCACGTGCTCCGGGTGTGACCTCGTCGTCTAGCACCAGGCAGGTGAAGATTTTGCCGTTCAAGGACAGAGCGCCCACCTGTGAGACAAGAGGGAGCGAGAGAGGGACAGGGGAAGGATGGATAAGACATAGATCTCGTTTAATCCTTGAATGAAATCGGGCTTGGAAGCAGAAAGAGATGGAAGGAAAAGGAAAAAAATAAATACCTGAGGAATCAAATTCGCAAACGCCATGTACAGCCCCGACACCTCCCGTCCGGCAAAGGTAATAGGCATGTTCGGCCCTGGTACATTACTAAAGACAAACGTGTGCCTCACAAACGAGTCAAACGCGGTTTGTTTTGCCACTGTCCACGGCAAGCGCGCCCCTAGATTAGCCTCCACCATGTTCTGAACAATAACTATCGGACTGTTCTTCAACGCAGTCATTGTGGTATTCGCTGCGTGCAAGCGTTCCAAACTCCCCTTTACCCCCACGGGCATCGCCACGGAAGCAAAACTCCACTTGTTTCGCAAAGCCTTGACCGGATCTCCCTCCTCCCGGGGCAAAGCCACAGGCATCAAAGCGCGAGTGCGAACTTTACAGTGAGACAAAGGATCGAGCATCACAGGGTCTTTCCGCGCGCAACGAAATCGATGCACGGCCCCGGCAACCGCGCTCATCACCACATCGTTCACAGTCACATTCGCCGCATTTTTAATGTTCTTGATGAACGAAAGTTTCACCGTGGGGATACGCACAATGCACCGACGCCCCGTGAAGGTAATATTCTTTTTATCCGCAATCGTCAACCCCACGTCAGTATCAAACGCCGTACTAGGCGTACCCAAGACCTTGAAAAACGAAGACAGCAAGGTAAAAGGATTGCGAAAAGTCGGCTTAAACCCCGCTTCGCGCCGGCGAAACTTCTCCCCGATCGGAAGAGACTGGCCGTTAATGTCCTTGAACACGTGGGGGATCAACTTGGCCAGAGAGACACCATCACCAATCGCATGGTTGATACGACAAATCACAGCAGAAGGCCCCTTCTTGTCCTGATTTCGAAGCAAAGCAAATTCAAACGCGGGCCCGTCCACCGGCACATGCAGGGGCTTCTGGGACCACACCTCCAGGCGAAGAAACAAGTCATCGATGCTTGCACCCTTGAAAGAGTCTTCAATTACATGCGTCCTAGCGTCAAAGGAAGGCAGCACTTCCCAATACCAATCATCATGAACCTTGACCTTCCGGGAGCGAAACCGTTCGAATTCAAAGAGCGGCAAGATGGCCGATTCCACCGCCGCACGCGTGGGCGCCTCCCCCTCGAAAAGCACCACGGCATTGATAATAGGGTCGACAGGGTTCATCTTGGCGTGCTCAGGCATGGGACCATCCGCACAGGCCGCCGAGCAAAAACTCATTTTCCTCCGAATCACTCCTGCGGAAGGACGCAAAGCTTGTGCACACCTTCGGCCACTGACCATGTAGTACATAACGACGAGGCCAACGATGGCCGTGCCGCAAAGGAAAGTAGGGTCCGCCAAGGCTGGCCACGATGCTGGGGCCGACGCCCAGGCTGATGCAGCCCGTCCAAAAGGCATGATTTTGAGCGTGATGGGCAGCACGACTGCTATGGAAAAGGCTCGCGGTTGCAGAGGGTGCACGGCCCTCACTGGCAAATCGTGTGAGGGGAGTTGAAGCTGGGGCGTCTGTGCGGCTGTGTACGGGGATGTGTAGAAAAACAGTACGGGTGGGCGTCAGCCTTAGGTATGCAGGTAATCGATCGCATGGAGGGTGTTACGACAAGTACTCCTTCGCACAAGATCTGGGTCGTGGATGCGCGCAACGCAAGACACAAGTGTTTCGTTGCTTTGGGACTGGGGGAGTTTGTGGGTGGGGCTTCGGAAAGAGTTGTTACCACTCCTCCTATTCAATTTCTACCCCTGTCAAGGATGCGAAACAACAGGTGCACACGCCAAAAGATGGGATCTTGGCGTGCTTCTCTGACATACGTAAAGTGGTTTGCTTTGTTTCGTGCTTGGCGTTTCGAAAGACACTCACGACTTTGACCTCCCCACCCCTATTTCCCATCTTGGACGGTTAAACTCAATTCCCATTTCTCCAAGCACCATCGATAACTTGAGAACCTCTGAACACTGCAAAGATAGCATGCGTTTGCCTGTCCTACGCACAGTACACATTCGCGTAAAAAATAAAATATTCGATGAATTGGCTCGATTGGTTCACACTCGCGCTTCTTGCCTGCGCTCGATGCACTGGCCAGGGCAATTAAAGCTTGCCCACCAGCTCCTTGGCAACATGCTCGAAATCTACCGCCTGGGTAAGATGATGGTGGGTGAGAGGGTGAAAAATACTTTTTATAATAGGGGAAATGGAACACACTTATGTAAAAATTACAAACGCAATGTGATTATTTCCCATGTCTGGGGAAATTGTCCCGAACAAGCCCCAGAAAATTATATCCACTTTTTAGATCATATTACTCGCTTGCTTTCCTCGTTCTCTTCATCTCCATGCACGTACCTTCAAGGGTTGAAACGGCCTCGTGAGTCCAGTCATAGACCAAAGCACCTCGCCCTTGTCCGTACGGACGATAAACACGCCCTTGGTGGGCTTCTCCGCATTCAAAACAAATGTCAAGCCGGGCTTGAGGGCCTTGGTGGCTTTTTCGAGGATCTCGAAGCGCTTCTTGAAGCCTGCCAAGTGAATTGAAGAGAGGGTGCAGGAGTGAGTGGGGTGATGGTGCGATTGACAAATGCATGAGATAATAGAGCCCTCCGACATCGTTGATTTATGTGTCTACCAGAAGCCCTTACATTGGCACTGTTTGCAGGCCTCAACCATGATGGTCGTTACGGCCGCGGCTTTCTTGGCCGGAGAAGCGGCTGTTGCCTTTGCAAGAGCAGGAGCAGGGACAGCATCGGATTTGTTGGGAGTAGGGGATGATTTATGTTTGGGAGCAGAAGCCTTCTTAGGCGCGGGGGATGCTTTCTTAGGCGCAGGAGAGGCCTTGACCACCTTTTTGGCCTTGGTGGCTGCCGTCTGTATTTGTGGGTGTGATGTGTGTGTCTGAGACGTGGGTTAAGAATGGGAACTTCTGCACATCAACTGGTACTTAAAAAATACCTCTTACCTTCTTGACCGCAGGCTTCTTGGATGCGCTGGCCTTTGTGGGGGGCATGGTATGTAGTGCTAGTAGGAGTGGGCGGTGCCTGTTCGTGTGGTGAGGGCAAAGGCGTGTGTGTGTGAGTTGGCAAGCAGAGCAGCAAGGAGCAGCAGGCGTCATCGATTATTCCTCACACGCTTCGATACAAAATGTGTGTTTTTTTTTCTCACGAAAGGCACAAAACACTTAACCTCCACAGCACCACTTCATAAAAACCAGGCTCACACACAATCAAAAGCATGTAATCTATCTCGCAGGTGGCTTTCACTTTACAATTGGTTATTTTGCCTATGCCAGCATGCTGTGAGCGCCAAACCTCCCCACTAATTGCCGGGGTCTCCACGTCTAGCTGCGTCCGCGCCACGTCTCTCACGCACACCGGCATGTCTCACTTCCACCGTAGTCAGGGATGCCGTGGGCGATCGTTCTGTCCAGGCGCACGAGGTCAATCATTTTGATTTGCATTCAACTTGAGTGAAGCAGACTCGGCGGACCTAGAGGAGCTTGCTGTGAAAAGGAAAGCTTGAGGCGTGGGTTACGGAGTCGATTATTTTGCATCTCTCGTTTTGTTCTTCACCGGTGTGATGAGACGGGCGCGGTCAGGAAAAAGAGAGCAGTACTTTGTGCATGTGGGTCTTTAGGTTGTACTCGAAGCCATTTTGTGCAAAGGGGGAAAGGGCCTCAAAAGAGGCCTCAGTCAAGGTGTTGTTGGTACTCTTCCTTTGCTCTTTTAAACATACAAATAATAAGATCAAGCGAAACAAGGGAGATGGAGGAGGCGGAGGGTTTGGGGGGGAGGTCAAGGAGGAGGAGGATGAGGATGAGGATGAGGATGAGGAGGATGAGGATGAGGAGGATGGGGATGAGGAGGATGAGGAGGATGAGGAGGGGTGTTGGAAAAGATGGAGGAGGAAGAGGAGGAGGAGGAGGCTCTTTTTCAGTGATGGCCAAAAGGAATCATTGCACTGTAGAGGCCTAGGCGCATTTTTCTTTCATGAGGGTGCCGTGGTGTGTGCTGCTTCATGCGAAATCATGGAAGGAAGGCAGGGGAGGCAGGGAGGAGGAGGGAGGGAGTGGGGTCTCCTGCATATTCAAAAGGTGCTGCAATCTAAATGACCAAACGAGAATGATATAAACAAAAAATCGATGTGAATAGCATGATATTGCCTGCTAACGTCTGACGCCGCACTTCCGATTGACTCCTTTCTTCTCAGTCATTCATTGCCTTTGCTTTCCCTTTTCTCTTCATTAGTGCCATTCATTTTTACAATTCAACACACCTCCACTCTCACATACCCTCCACTCTCTTCCTTTACTTCGTCCCCTTTTGTCTTGTGTGTCATTAGTAATCCATCACCTATTTCTCCTCTTGACGACACGCACTCTCGACACAAAATACAGCGCCTTTCCCTCACTTCCTCCCTACCTTCCTCCTCCTCGGCCCCCCATCCTCGTCATCAAACAGTCGTTCCGCATCCTCCCTCCACGCAAGCGCCATGGCCTCCTCATGCCTTAATTGTACCTCCATCTCACTCTCCTTCGGCAACACCGCCATCAAATCCCTCCTCTTCACCCTCTCTCCGGCCTTCACCTCCATCACCACATTCTTTCGAAACCGTTTAAAATCAGGCCGCGGCGGAAGAGCCCTTCCTCCCTCCCTTCCTCCCCTCCTTCTACTTATTGCCTTAGAGGGATCCACATACTGTAACGGCTCGATCTCCTCCTCCTCCTCTCTCCCTCTCTCATCCTCAAAGTAGCCCCTCTTTCCCCCAACCAACAAATCCCGCTCCTCCACCACCGTCTCCCCCTCCTCCTCCCCCTCCTCATCCTTCCACCCTTTTCTCCTCTTTCTTCCTCCCTTCTCCAGCCCATCCTTCTCCTCCTCATCTGACCCCACAAGATGAGGACGGGAAAGAGGGGGAGGTTTCTTCCGAGGCGCCACCGTCCACCCTTCCAAAGGGTCGAGAGGCTTGAAAGGAAGGAGGGACAGAGGAGGAGGAGAAGGAGGAGGAGGAGGATCAGGAGCAGAACTAGGATCAGGAGCAGCAGGACGGCGATTTGATGTCGCTGTTACCGTTGCTGTTGCTGTTGGTCCGGAGGAGGAGGAGGAGGGGAAGGGAGGCATGGAGAGATTACTGATGTCCTTATTATTGTTACCTCGACCGATCCCATGGGACGGAGGAGAAACCTTTTTTTCAGCTGCTTCTGCCGTTGTTGTTGTTGTTGTTGTTGTTGTTGTTGTCGCTGCTGCTGCTGCTGCTCGAACGTCCTCCTCAACGCTTTTGGCCTTCCGTAAATTCTCTCTCGCACTCTCCCGGCCCACGTGCCCTCTCTCCTTCTCTACCTCCTTCCCTTCCTCCTTCCCTTCCTTCTTCTCCTCCTCCTCCGCCGCCGGGAGCTGACGATGCCTGCGTGTGTTCGGACTGCTTGGTACAGAATTTTCGGATACTCCTACCTCGTCCACCTTCTCCTTCTCCTTCTCCTTTTGCATCGATGCTGACGTTGCTGCTGCTCCTTCTGCTGCTGCTGCTGCTGGTAATTTGACCGGCATTGCAATTGCTGTTGGTTTTACTGCTGCTGCTGCTGCTGCTCCTACTTCTCCTACTGCTCCTACTGCCTCTGCTGCTCCTTCTCCTTCTCCTCCTTCTACATCTTTCCCCTCTCCTTCCGCCCTTCCTCTTCCTTTTTCTCCTCTGCTTCCTCTTCCTCCTCCTCCCCTCCCACAAATCACTTCCCCCTCTCGGCAACACAGCGGCCGATTCCGAAAGATACTCTCTGCAACCTGCTGCCTCATCGTGACATACACCCCAGTGACCTTCACCAACTTCTCCATCATTCCCACCGCCCCCTTTTTCAACGTTGTCTTCTGTGTGTCTAACAACACCACAAACTGCTTCCCTTTTTTTCTCCTCGCTTCCTCTACACGCCGCTCTACCACCCCTCCCTCCTCCTCTCCCTCCCCGTCTTGCCACTCATACACCCTCTCCACCCCTGCTCCTGCATCCCTTACCAATTCCTCGGTCTTGTCCGCAGCCACGTACAAAAACAATACCTCTCCAAACAATGCACTCCTCGTTTTATCCAATTCCTTCGCCGCCGCCACTGATGACCAGTCCGGGCGGAACTTCCAAGGCTCTGGTAAAGAGACTCCTACTGAGCTCCTCCCCAACACCCCTTGGGTCAGCCATTTAATATCCACCACGGGGCGGGAGTTAACGACGGCAAGGCAGACCTTTGTAGTGGCTGTTGCGGCTTTTTCGACGATAAGATGCGTGCAGGTGGAGCGCCATTTGTCCACTATATGCGCTCCGGCCTTGGCAGCAGCTTCTTTCAAGGTTTGCTTGGTTGTAGCACTGACGCGGGAAAGGCAGAGGACGAGGGGTTTATGCCAGATGCGCGCTTTTGTGTCGTATCTTCCGAAGGTGAGCACGTCACCGGAGCGTAGGATGCGGGTTGCTTGTGGGGGAAGCTGGATGTCGTTGACCAATGTGTTGTACCGGGCCCCGAGGTCGGTGACTTGGATGGTTTGAGCTGTCCCAACTGCAATGACTTCCTCGGGCTGCAAGGGCAGGACGGTGATTCGGGCGTGTTGTCGTGAGATGGTGGTATCATCCTTGTTGTAGATGATGTCGCAGTTCTTGCGCCCGACGACAAAGTCGCCAGCGACTAGGTGATAGTATGGAGTTTTCTTCTTTTTCTTGCCCGACGCCGTGCTGCTTTGCGTGTCCTCAAAGGTGCACCCTGTCCCGAGCTGCGGTGTATCGGTGTCGCCAGGCTTCGGCAGAAATTCCAGGACCCACATTGGTTCTGTGTGGGGGTGGGGTGGGGGTATGGAGGTGGTATTTATCAAGGGTATCGTGGTACTAATTAAGGGTATCAAGGGGCGCTGGGTGAAGCAAAAAGGGGTGAGGCTGATGAGCATGTAGCAAAGGGGAAGGCGGAGCTGCCTTGCCTTGCCTCCCTCCTACACTTCGGTGGGGACAACATGTACAATACGCATGCTGTGCTTGTCGATGGGTGTATGGGTCGTAACGAAATCGCTGTGTCCGTTGCCGGCCTCGCCGCCTGGCGATCATCTCGTCGGACTCCGACCTCGGACCTCCTCCCACGCACCCGCATTCTCCCCTCATCCACACCCGCACATCACACAGAAAAATGATGCAGCCACCACCACCAGCAGCCCTGTCTGCAGCAGCAGCTGCCACTGCTAATACCGCCGCTGCTTCCGGGAGCATTGTCTTTCAGTGCGCCGCGTGTCGGCGAATCGTGGGGGACTCCTTGGGCTTGACCAGCGCGGACGAGGACTTGCGGCACATTACGCTGCACGGCGCCTGTGGCATCGTTCGGGGACCCTGTCCGCGCACCTCGGAGGAAGGGAAAGACTTGGGATCGACGTTCCACGAGCTGTTTTGCGAGGGCTGCAATGCATTGCTGGGCAAAGTGTACTTGACCACCCCTGCTCCCTTGGACGGGGCCCGCAATCTCTTTACGTTGTCGACAGACGCCCTCGAAAGCTTCGAGCTAGGCAACTACGATCACACGTGTGAGCTCCCCGCGCACCTGATGCCGACCCCTCCAGCAGCGTCGAGAGAGGGAGCAGAGGCTGCAGTTGGAGGAGGGGGGGAGGGAGGGGCATCCCACGGGGCTATGCAGTTGGAGCTGACAAAAGTACAGAACATGATGTTGGTTTTCCATGACCGTATCTCGAGCTTGGAGCGGGCGTTGAAGGCGGCGACGATTGGAGCTGGGGGTGCGAGTTGGGCAAGGAAAGGAGGAGATGGAGAAGGAGAGAATGTGGGAGTGGTGGGAAATAAATTGAAGAGGAAGAAGAAGTAGGGTGCACAGAGGGGCGAGAAAGGGAAAAGGCGATGGGAAGCTGATGAGAAAAAGCACATGGTAGTTGTAGAGAAATGAGAATTTAGAAGAATGAAGAAGTGTATTCGTGAGAAAGAGGGAAGTTGTGTGCTTGACATGTATGGAGATCCGTCGTGCGTCTGCCTTTTTCTTTTTCTTTTCTAGTTGCGTGCGTGCGTGAGTGCATTTCCCCTGCCTGTCGCCATCACTCGATCTTTTTATACCGTTCCATTGCAAAGTTTTCTCTCTGTGTCTCGGTCCGTCTGTCATCTGTCTCCTTTTTCCTCTTTGTGCCTAGATCCTTTGTCTCCATTCTCTACCTTCTTCCCTCTTCCCCTGCCCCAAAGCCCACATTATTACATACTCACGCACTCGAACTCGTAATCTGGTTGTTGTCTATGCATAACTTCTCTTAAGAGCGAATCAGTGTATCTGAGTGTATGTAGAGAGTGAGAAAAAGTGGTGCGGGTGGTGTGTTGTCGTCTTCGTCTTCGGTTGCAAGTCAAGCCATCATTATATTATTGGGGCTGCTGCTGCTGCTGCTCGATGCTGCTCGATGCTGCTGCGACTTCTGCTGCTGTTTTCTGCTTGCAGTAAGTTCTTTTTGTTCTTCTGCATTTTCATTTCTCCCTTTCTTTTGTCGATCTCTCTTTCCGTCTCACTCTTTTGGGGGCATTGGGGTTGTATGAGCTTCATGTAATTCACATTTGGTGTGCTTGCTTTCGTTTCTGTTTGACTGCAAAATAGCCCACGAGAGTGTGTGTGGTGACAATGTGGCTGCTGGCGGCGGTGGTACTGCTGCAGACATGGGTGTTGGTGCAGCTGCAGCTGCAGCTGCTGCTGCTTCTTCTGGTGTAATGAGCCACACCCATTTACTCACATACACACCCTCCGTTGTGTCGTTTTCTCCACATCATTAGCCCTCCCCAAAATCCCCCTTCTCTACTCAGATCGGCACCCCTCTCCTCCTTTCCTTTTAAGAAAATCATCTCATTCCCTGCTGCTGCTGCTGCTGCTGCTGCTGCTGCTCCGACTGCAGCTACTGCTGCTTCTTCGTCGGAAAGCGGGTCGGCTGCCCATTCATCAACCAAATCGAATAATTCAAACTCGTCGCAACAAACACCCACACCGCCGTCGGCACAAGCAAATAAGCCGCCCGTGGCCTGACGCTATAAAATGAATAACACGACGCCGCCAAGGAGGCGTAAAATGCATACATCACACTCAGTCCGTACCCGACCCTCATCTCCCCGAAGAAGACCACGTTCCACAAATCCCCCAGCGTCAAATGTAAGAGAAAAACTAGTACTGGCACCGCCAAGGCATTCCTCTCCATTAGCCGCCATACGAGCGTTAACGCAGCCGTTTGCAGCAGTTTCAGCGGTATCCAGACCAGGGGAAAGACAATAGGTTTTGGGGTCCAAGTCGGCTTCCGTAACACCCGCTGGTACCATTTCATATCCATTTTGGTCCGCAAAAACCCCACTTTTTCACTCAGAAAAATGGCAGCAAATGCCGTGAAGACATCGAGGGAGAGGATGATGGTGGGATCGACTTTCGTCGAGGCGGCGGCGTGGTTGAGGAGCTTGCCGAGAAGGATGCCGGCGATGATGAGGCTGGACCATTGGCCGGCGGCTCGGGCGGTGAGAATACCAAATGCATTCCAGTCGAGGGTTTCCCGCATTGGAATAGCACCGCCTTTGACCTTGCAGACGTGAGCTGCTGGTTTACTGTTGTCCTTGTCTTTGCTTCTGGAGGAAGAGGACGAGGTCGAGGAGGAGGAAGAAGAGGAGAGGGAGAAAGAGGAGGGGAAGGGCCACTTAAGGTATGTCCATAGTGAGGAGAAAGGGTGGGTGGTTTTCTTATTTGTCCTCGCGACAGCCGTGGCCTTGGCGTCTTGCTGTTGTTGCTTCTGCTCCTTCTGCTGCTGCTTTTGTTGCTGCTTCCGGTCAGCACTGCTGCTGCTGTTCCCTTTGCTATTGATGTTACCCTTCTTCTTTCCGTCCTTCTTGTCCGCTTGCGTCTTGGTGTATCGAGAGCAGGAAATGCCCGCAATTTGAGTGATCAACCCGGCGAGGGCCAGCATAGGCGCGGTGTAAAAAATTGTTTGCTGTATCGCCTTGGCCACTGCTACCAAGGGCTTGGCCGCAGGTCCTAGGTGACTAGTCAACTCATTCACATCCAGATCAACGTCCATCCGCAAGCCTTTTTGCCCATCGCTTCCATAGCTCAACCGTGCGGTGCCCACGAGGTCGTCTTCCTCCTCTCCGCGCCTGTCGGGTGTGTCTCTTATGCTGTTCTTGCCCACTCCTTTCTTGTCCCGATCGTTGGTGCCGCTTGGTAACTGTGTTGAGGTAGAATTTAGGGAGGTCTGATAAGCAAATTGTTGGTCACCCACAGATGTGCCCGCTTCCCGAAAAGCCCCGTGCAACGCGAATGCGACACTTCCCGACAGGGGGTTCTCCCTCCCTCCCTCCCTCCCTCCCCTTCCCGAGATAAACATACCCGTGATCTCGACGACTCCCCCTCGATCACCGGCTCCGCCCGGATCTTGATGCCACCCCGCCATGTCAAGAGACGTGGCAGGGATGTGGGATCCATGCTGGAGGCGGCCCAGGAAGCAGAAGGAAGTGGGTGCGAGGCGGCCGGTAGAGGTGGAAGATTGTTACTTCTGCTGCCCCCTTCCGCTAGCATTATTCCGGCCGAGAAGAGCAGACCGACCGCCCTGCTGCTGCCCATGGTTTCACTGTGGCTGTCCGACAGTGCTCAAAATGTGCCTTGGTGTCGTGGGCATAAGGGTGGTGAGATGCATACGATCAGAAGGGAGCACAAGAGGAGCAAGAAACAAGAATTGCTAGGGCCGTTCTTCAAGAAGTTCGCGTTGCTCTCGGAGAAGACGGCAGCTGCGGCCGTTGCCAAAATGTCACACAAGGACACCAACCAGTCACCAACCTCCATGTAAACCCCTCTAATCACAAGGACAGAAAGAAGCTCTAGACGACAGCCATGGCCCAGACCTGAGTTTAAGCCTGGGATTTGAACTAGCGAGGGTGAAAGTGAACCAAGACACAGGGAAGGCAGGAGGTCGACCTCGAGACTTACCTAGGGCATGAAAACCCTCTCGAAGTCCTCTCTTCTCGCGCTGCTGCCCTCGTTGCGACTGCTCTCCCTGCTACTATTTGTCGTGCCGTGTTGCCTGGCCGCCTTTTTAGGAAGCGAACTCCACACTCTTGGGCAGGGTTACCGTCGGCACCGCCAGCATCACCCTCAAATGACGTCCTTAGAGCTATGGGTTAATCGTCTCAAATGCGACTCAGAAGGAAAGTATCATATTCCAACGGGCACCACTCGGTGCTTTGACATCAAAGACGGCTTATTAAAGCACTCGTCTACCCCGCAGATTCGTGTCGACGAGCACGAAGGCCACCTGTTTGACGAGCAGGACCGGTTGATAGGGGCCGCGATTTCGGTGAAGAAACCGGAGGATATAAACAACGCGATTAAGTTGGTGGGTAGTGTAGACTGGATTGTGCTTGAATTCTTCATTGATTGGATTCAAATCCCCTGCGAGAACGTCATTGCGGCGGCGCAGGGCAGTCCCACAAGGATTTGTGTCAAACCGAACAAAGTAGACGATATCCCCGGAGTAGCATTTGCGTTGCAAACAGGCGTGGATGCGTTGTTGCTTGAGCCTGAGGATGACCCTATGTGGGTGGCGGCGCGTGACGTGCAATCTTGTAAGGACACAAACCGACAAACGGCTGCCGCTGCTGCTGCTGCTACTGCTCCTGTTTTTGTTGCTGCTGGGGAACAGCACGAAGAGACGGCAGGACACATCCTCCTAGTTCCTGCCTGGGTCACAAATGTAGTGTCAGGAGGGTTGGGTGATCGTGTGTGTCTGGATCTTGTGCAACTTCTGAAGGAAGGGGAGGGCTGCTTGGTGGGCTCATCAGCCAAGGCTTTGGCGTTGGTACAAGCTGAAGTGCTGCCCACTGCCTACATAAATCCACGTCCTTTTCGCGTGAATGCCGGCCCTGTGCACTCCTACGTGTTGATGGCCGATGGCAGTGCTAGGTATCTCTCGGAAGTCCAGGCGGGGGATCAAGTCAAGGTGGTGAATTGGCGGGGACAAGCAAGGGGGGTGACCGTTGGGAGGTGTAAAGTTGAAAGTCGGCCTCTCGTGAAGGTGGCGTTCGAATGGGGGGAGGAAGGGAGGGAGGGATTGGGGGAGGAGAAGAAGACGGCACAAGTGTTCTTGCAACAGGCTGAGACGGTGCGATTTGTGGGGAGTACGGACGGGGATGGGAAAGATGGGGAAGATGAAATTAGACGTCCCGAGACAGAGGAGGAGAAGCGGCACGGGGCGGGGATCAGTGTGACGGAAGTGACTATGGGGGATAGGATATTAGTACGCGCGCACAGCAAGGGAACGCATTTGGGGAGAACGATCGAGGCGAGGGTGGAGGAGAAATGAATGGTTTGGGTTTACATCAAAAAGTGTAAATTGGGTGGTGGAGTATGGGGTGAAATGAATGACAAAAAATAAAATGAGAACAAATAGTGAGTCATCTTGGTTGGATTCTGCTTCCGTCGTGGTCATTTTCCCCCTTTCTTTCCCCGTTTTTCAATCCGAAGCTTGCTTGCTTGCTGCTCTCCTTGGATTCGTTCCTTTTTTTTTAATGTCTGGTAGAAATACACTCGTCCTGCCTTGTGCAAGGTCCACCACCGCCTCTTCCCCCCCCCTACCGACCCTTCCACTCACTCGTCATCATCGCTTTCCCTGTCTCTGTTTTTGCTACCCCTACGAAAGATACTGCCCGTCTAGTTGCAAAACCCGACAATACACGTCCTTTTCGACTTCCCTTTCTTTCCCCCCCTTTCCACCATCCTTTAAAAATCGTCCATACAAATCCAAAAACCACAATACGTGGATCGTTCTCTTTCCTTCCCTTTACAAAGGCACGTCCGCACTCACGCATTCGCTTTCCATTTTTCATTTGCCACTTTCACAACGCTACATCCTTCCGTCCCTCTGCCCCCTCTCTTTTTATATCAGCCTCCTTTATTGACAAAATCAGGGCCGTACCCTTCTTCCCACCCTACCTCCCTACTTCCTGCCATCCCTCATTCCCCAACTGTCTGCCTTATCTCCCGAACACGCGTCGTTCAATTTACCGACCAGTGCTGCTGCTGACTGCCACCGTTCCTCCTCCCCCCCCCCCACCAGATGCACCACTCCTTCTTGCTCCCGAAGACAACGAAGAGGAGGAGGAAGGCGGGGAGGAAGGGTAAAGCTGAAAGTAACCTTGACTGTCCTGCGTCAATAACGCCGACTCCTTCTCCCGCACTTTGAAACCACTACTATTACTGCTACTACTGCTTGCTCCTCGGACCGAATTCCCAATCCGCCTCCTTCCTCCTCCCCCTTCTCCTCCACCACCCGCCGCGCCCCGGACCTCTGCCTCCTCCTCCTCTCCCTCACCTACATCGCCTCGGAGAAAGTC
>AFGO01000770.1:2836-16830 GCA_004335405.1 Nannochloropsis granulata CCMP529
CGTCTAGTAGTAGAGGTGGGATGGCCCTTCTTCCTCACCTCCCTCTTTCTCCTCTTCTCCCGCCAGCGATCAGCTGGAAAGATGTGGAGCAGGCTTTGCTGTCTTGTCGGCCTACCACCTCAAAGGAAAGTCTAGAGAAATTCAAAGCTTTTGACAGGTTGCATGGCCAAAAATAGGGAAATAAAGAGGGAGGGAGGGAGGGAGCCGGAGTAAGAGTAGAATAGGAGCATATATATGTGAATCAATTCAAACCAACCAATGCAGGAAGCACAAAAAGAACAAACAAATCATAGGCAAGCAAGGAGTGACACATTTTAGTCCCTACCAATGCATCCGTTTTACTCACTCTACCTGATGGACACACATATCTCGATTCAGTTTACTTTGATCACTTAATGTACAAGGATTAGATAAAATTGTTTTCCTTTCCTTCCCTTCCTTCTCTTGGCCCTCGCTTGCTTCACTCATATAATGTGCCCGTGATTTGTTAGAAGTCGATAGACGGTCAAGCCGATACACCCCAGCAAGAACACAATGATGCCCCACAATGTGACACGGTGGCAAGCCGCACGCCGTGCCATTTGATTGAGAAGCCGCCGTGCCTCCCCTGCAAACCCCTTCATCTCTCGAATGCGCGTCGACCCATCCTCCAACGAGTTCCGCTGTTCCCGCAGGTTTTCCCCAATGCCCGATGCCAGCTCATTCGTCTCATTCGTCAGCTGGATGGTGCCCTTCAGCAAGGCCGTGCGATCGTGCTGTGAGAGTATGGGTGTGTGAGCATGGCCGTAAACTCGTGCCGCAAGACGACACCCCTAGTCAGACTCAGACAAGCGGCATGGCGGGGGTGGGGAGGTCGAAAAGGGATGGGGGAAAGGACTTACCACACGCGGATCCTCCACGGCACCATACGTGGACGCGGAGGGATAATTCGCTGCCATCATCTTCCGGCAGCGGCAGAGGCTCTGTGTGTAGTGGGCGTGTGTGGTGGCAGTGGTGCGCGGCAAAGAGGGGTAAGCATGGCATCGCTCGCTTATTGGTCCGAGTCGCCGGCAGCGTCGCCTCGCTTGCTTTTTCTCTGTTCTTTCCGCTTGTGTCTGTCGCACTCACCACACAAACGATCCCTACCGAACAAGTAACACCACTAGGAAGACGCCCTCTGCCTACCATCTCAAGCAAGCCCAGCAAGCCATGAGCTCCAGTGCCACAGCCTCTGCCGAAGACTTCCTGCTGACCCCTTTGGACGTGGTCCAAAACTGCTTCCTGCCTTCCCCCAACACCACCACGTCCAGCACCACCTCTCCACACGCCCGTGTTGCAGAGGCCTACCGCAGCTTCTTGCATGCACATCCCAAAGCGCTGGCATCCATACCTTTGATCCAGCCACCCTCCTGGCCCCAAGACTCGGCTCCTGGCGGGCCCCTCTGCAACCACTGCCTCGTCCGTTTCCGGGGCATGGTCACCGATATGCTCGACCCGCAATTCTTTATTGGTGCACACAAAGACCCGAAGACCGGTAAACTGCTTTGCACGATGTATCGGGATACGTTGACGGCGGAGGAAGAGGCAGCAATGTCTGTCGGCGGGGAGTGGCAGCCGCACCAAACCATGGAACGCCGGCCACTGATTTTGGGGCCTATCCCTGGGGAGGCTGCTTGGGTGACGATGACGAACAGCAGAAGTAAAAGTAGCACCAGCGGCAGCAGCACTACTAATAAAAGGCCTTTGTCCAGTGAGAGCGTGGGCGCCGAAGGCGGAAATGCCATGGTCGCCAGCACCACAACGACGACGATGAATGAAGGAGACGTAGAGGCCGAAGGACGGTCCAAAATGGCCCGGAGGGAAGACAGAGCCAGCAAAACTGATGGAATGATGGCTGTGGACGATTCCTATTCCACTACTACCAGCACTGCTACGACAGCTTCTTCCTCCTCCACCTCCCTGCCCCCTCTCCGGCCTAAGGCGGCAACGACATCCGCCGCTTCTCCTCTCCCTCCTTTCCGTTGCTTGGCCTATTTCTACGACAGCGAAGAAGACGGTCCACACCCTCCCAAGCTTAATGAAGCATTGGATGTCATTGCAGTCCTGTCCTATTCCACAGCCGCGGAGAAGGAAAAGATGATGTCGATGATGTATGAAGGGCGAGGAGGGGGAGATGCTGAGGGAGCAGCAGTAGGGATGGACGAGGACGATCCAGACGCGGCCATGGACAAATTGATGCTCATCCTCGAGCCACGCCTGCACATCCTGCTCTGGGAAAGAGCAAGTCTCCTTCTCCCTCCTCCCACCACCGACACCGCAGCAGCAGCAGCTGCTGTTACTACTAGCGATATGTCCTCCGCTTCTATTCAAGCTTTCGCTGGAGCGGCCTCCCCCGTCCCGCGATCCCTCCCTCTCCTCCTCCCTGCCAACCATACCATCATTCAAGCACGCACTGAGCTAATCACCCACTTCACTCACGTCCTAGCCGGGGATGCTCTCGCGGCCGAATACCTCCTTCTCTCCCTCCTCTCCCGCGTGCGTCTCAGGACCACCGCTGCTGCTGCCACCGCTGGTGGAGCAGCAGCAGCAGCAGCAGGAGGCGAAGTAGTGATTGGCCCCTTGTCTTTGAATCTGAGCCGTGTTTCCATTCCGGGATTCGCCCAGGGACTGCAGGAGCTGTTGGGGAGCGTGGTGGCCCGTGCGGTGGGGGTGGAAGTAAACTTGCCGTCCCTCAGCGATGCGACCAAGTGGATCCCCCGTAAGGATTATAAAAGTAGCATGCTGCTATCCTCCACATCTTTACAGGCAAGTCCAGGCACAGTTTTGATATTGGACGAAACGAGGTTGGAGACAGGGAGGCTGGATGGGGTAGGTGTGACAAATGTTCGATGTGTGAAGAAGCTGATCGAGGAGCAGAAGACCATGTGTGGTTTCGGGTTTTACGAGCTGGAGTTTGAGGCTGACTGTCCTATGATCGTAGTCTCTAAAAGTAAGTCTATTTTTTCGGGAGGGGCGCTTTGTGAAGTGCCGTTGGTACCTGCTGCTGCTGCTACTTCGGTAGTTTTAGCAACAGCAGCAGCAGGAGCAGAAGCAGGTGGAGCAGCAGGAGCAGTGCCACCATCGTCGTTGGAAGGGGTGGCAGCACATGAGATGTTGCCCCTCCTTCGTCGGTATCTCGCTGCTTTGTCTGGTTTACCGGTGGAGATTGACAAGGCGCTGGCAAGCCAGGCAGAGGAGGAGTACGTGAGTTTGAGGGGGGGAGGGACGGAGGAGGGAAAGCGGTTCACGTCTGAAGATTTAGGACGGTGGTTGGAGGTGACGCGGTTGTTGTGTGCGAGCGAGGGAGGGGATAAAACGTGTGGGATAAGGCATTGGGGGAGAATGAAGGAGATGGAGGGGGAGAGGAGGAGACGGGTGAAAGGGACCCAAGGAGGAAATGTGGCGCAGTAGAAAGAGAAGGAGGAAGGAAGGGATGGTGGAAGGGAAGGAAAATGGTTGTGGTTGTACTTGCCGTTGTGGGTTTGTGGTTTGTGGGGGAAGATAAAGGTGCAATAGCAGTACAAGACACAGCAGAAAAGGAAAAATAATGCGCTGCTGAGCATAAAGGTAGCAAGGGTTGAAAATAAATTACTGATAAAGTCTTGTTCTTGGTTGCTCCTGCCATTGCCTTCACACTTTTTTGGGAGGGATATCTCGGAGTCTTTCACGCTCTCACACCTTTGACTTTCATTTCATATTCCCGCTCACACCTACACTCACGTCTTTTCTCCTTTCCTGCCTTACAGAATTCTCATGCAACTCACCCTGTACAACTCCTTCTCAAATGCATGCACGTGATTTAAAACCTACTTATTTATTTATCATCCTGGTTCAAATTTACCAACTCACAGCTTACGCCTCCTTCTTGCTACTCCCCCTCTTCTGCATCCGCACCACTTTCACGGCAGGTTTGCTCTGGTCAAAGACTTCCTTTGTCTTTGGGTAGATAAGACGAAGGATCACCGCCCCGCGCGGCAACTTCGATACGTCTACCACGTTCTCCCGTCCCTGTGGCAAGCGCGACGGGTCCATGGTCAACACCACCCTGTACGACTGAGCCGTCACATTTCCTCCTTCCCCGCCCTCCTTTCTGTTGTGTCCACTTTTGCTGGAGGGAATGGTGGTGTCGGTGGGTGTGCTGAAGATGGTCTCGTCGTTGAAGTTGTGGTGGTGCGGAAGCCCGTTCTCTCCATACACGACAAAAGTCCACATCTTTTGCAGCCCCGGGAAAAAGTGACCCGTGATGACAATGTCGCCTTCAAAGGGGGGAGGGAGGGAGGGATTTGAAAGGTTCATTTGATTGACAGGGGCAGGGGGGGGGGAGGAGAGGAGGGCCCGGTATACGAACGCAGACACTTTCACGGTGTTTACTTACCTTGCATCCTAAACACGGCAGTAGCACTTTTTCGAGGGATGGAGAAGGGAACGAGGGAAATAGGGGGGACAACCAAAGGAAGCCGGGATAGTGCTTGCTTCTACACCTACCTTGATGTACGTCATAGACGCAGCAGTAATACTTGTGCTCCGGGTGGGACTTGGCAGACTCCGCGTCGTAGGTGAGGAGGGACGTCGGGTCCAAAAACTCGTGGAGCTGGAAGAATGAATGAGGGATGGGAAAAAGAGAGGTTAGAAGGGAGGGTGATTGATGATTGATGAATGTATGTAAAAGAGTTGAGAGGAAAGGGAGGAGAGAAGTGGAGATGGGTAATAGATCTGACCTTGACATCGCTTGACAATCGTTCCAATCCTCGTTCCAATCCAGAGGGGTAGGGGGGAGGAAGGTAATCAGCGGTGCATGGATCAACCTTTATTTACCTTGCCTTGCGTCTGTTTGTGACACATTTTTCTGGCCCTGCTCAAGCCCTTGGCATACAACCCTTGAAGGAGCCCCGCGGGCAAGGCCGCCGCGAGCAGAATCATCAAGTTCACCTCCGCCACGGTCCACCGCCCGGTGAAGAGCAGGATGGCGTAAACTACTCCGAGATACTTCAACAGATTAAGTAAGCGGTTGTATCGATGCCCAGGGGCCTTTTCCGCGTACTGTGGCCCCGAAAAGCTCGTGTAGGTAGGCTTGATCTGCCGAGGGCCGTCAGCGTGCATGGTCCAGAAAGAAGGCATGTCGATGCGTTGCCCCGGCAGCGTGCCGTAGCGTCGCACGACAAACAACCCATCCCGCACGCCTTGATGAGGCAGCCAGTTACTTCTCGGAATGTCCGCAGGCCTGTCCTCTTCATCGCAGATGGCAATATCAAAGCTGCCATCCTCGTTGTAGGCCAGCTCGTGGTCACAAGAGCTGGGAGGGACTTTGTCTTGGACAGGATCGTAGAGGCCGGCGTAAAGAGATATGGAGAAATAGCGACACTTGGGCATTTTAGGGTGTCGGAAGCGGACACCGTCATCAAGGGGGAGGTAGCTGTAGACTGTCAAGAAGTTGTTGGGATCCGGCAGGGTGCAAAGCGCGCAGATCAGGGCCTCGTCGTAGTGCTCTGGGCAGCCGGGAATGTCCGAGAGTGGCGTGTAGTGCATGAATAGCGCCCGCCGCAAGCCGGGGAGGAAGCGAAGGAGCAAGGGGAAGAAGATGAAGATGGCCCCGATGCCGAGGACCAACCCTACGCCTACGACTTCGCCGCGTAGGGGAACGTCGATGGTAGGGAAGATGAGCATCATCTTGTGTCAGACTGTGCGGAGAAGAGAGGGAGTGTGGGGCATGATTTTTAGTGCCAAGATATCTGCCCTTGTTGTTTAAGGAAGGACAAGGTATCCCTGCCAAGGGAGTGGGGCAACTGATGCTGATATGCAAGCTCAAGTGAAAAACTCAAAAATCTCTCAACAATTTGTCCGGAGCAGAACAACACATGAGGCAGCTACGGTAGCAAATGAGCAGGTGACGATTCCGTCCTCTCGGGAACGAGAGGATCATTCTGCTATTAACCAAGTGTTTCTCAGAACCCTCTTGTCTCGTGTGTTGGGGTGGCCAAGCCAAGGCACGGAAAAGCGTTTGTGACTTGTTCGTTCGGCAGGGTACCGTCCAACGGCCTGGCCGAGAGGCAGGAGGTTGCTCGAGGCTGCAGAGGACCGGCATACGGATGTCAGAGCCGCACAAGTCTCGGGATTGTTCAAGTTTATCAGATCTAAGCACCACGCCCAGGGGTGTGTGATACTCTGCATGGTACACTGTCGGCCGCTTTCGGCGCGTTAAAAAGCCCTCCCCGAGGGTACACTCAAAAGCAACAAGACAAGACAAGAGAAGCAAAGGCACATTTTCGACAGCAAGCGACAAACACACATCCTTATCATATTTCCTGGTTATCATTTTGAATCCTCGTTTTCCTCTTGTCTTTCCCCCATGGTCGACCCCACACACACGACACGTACAAAAATACACCCGCTTCGAGCCAACAGTCTACACATTCCCTTCTCTTTCGCCTCTCTTTCTCAACGTCTTCTTAGATTTTAACATGAACATGCTCTAACTCTGCGCCCTCCCCCTTTTCGACCTTTTCTTTCCGTTCTCGTTCTCGCTTGGCGTTGTCCATGCATTGCTTGATCATGTCGGCGGTGGTTTTGTTCATGCGGGCGCGGATCTTGGGCTCTTTGCTGTTCGGGAGGGAGAGAGGGAAGGAGGGGTGAGTACATGAGATCAAGTGAGTAAGTGAGATGGAAGATCGAGTAGAGATTGTATCGCACAAAATGTTCTTGAAAAACGCACCTTCCTGACTCGTACAGCAGGTAGTTGGCTAGCCCTCTTGCCGCGCTGTCATGTGTGAGGGAAAAGAGAGTGAGAAATGTCTTGTGTTGACATCCCCGACCCTTCCATGAACTATTACGACTCACTTCATCTTAAGCTGCTCCACCTGCTTCCCATCTTCAACGTTGGCGTGCTTCTTGAACTCGGACCGGAGCATGTT
The DNA here is from genome assembly GCA_004335405.1 of Nannochloropsis granulata CCMP529. Lineage (NCBI taxonomy): Eukaryota > Eustigmatophyceae > Eustigmatales > Monodopsidaceae > Nannochloropsis > Nannochloropsis granulata. Next base: position 9,763 of record AFGO01000770.1, read on the forward strand.
CCGCAAGGCGATGCCCTTGGGGCTCTGACAAAGGAAGGAAAAAGAACAGGGGAGGTCACGGTGGAGGGATGTTGAGCTTCGTAGGCCACACGAACGCTCAACAGGAAGCAAGCAAAGGGATTTAAATTGCATGCTTACCTTGCTGGCAATGTGATCAGCGACCCGGAGGCAGTCCCGGTACAACTGTATCATGCGTAGAGAGTGGTGAGTCTCTGATGCGTGCGTTCTGATCATGCACACAAAGGCTCTCGTCGTACCTGCACCGTGCTCTTGCCGGCAACATTCTTGAGGGTGGCGGCGTGCGCCGATGACATAGCCATGGTGACGGCAGATGTGCGCAGTGGCTGAGGCTGTCTGTGTGGTATGGCGTGTTGTGAAGATCAGAAGCCTTGATTGCTGAAGAATTGTGATAGTGACGAAGGGTGGGGAGGCTGGCTGGCTTGGCCTACTTGCCCTGGACTGTTTATTTGAGGAGGACGACGGCTACAACACCTATACGCACAAGAAGAAGAAAACTTTGTGTACAATGGTGTAGTGAGTTTGTGGTGGATGTGCATGGGTGACTTTCGGGAAAAAAGAGGCATCTGTCTCCCTCGCTGTTGCTGCGCTCCCTCGTCGTTCGTTATGTTGCTTGCTTGCTTGCCTTCCTTCTCACTCTACACTCACTCACTCACGCAACCGCGCAGCCGTGACGACGAGCACAACAGAGAAAACCAGATGAGAAGTGGTGAGCTGATTCTGTTGAGTATACTTGCATTTCTTCCCGCCGCAACGAGCGCGACAACAACCAGCCCAAGGTAAGTAGTTGCTCTTGACACGTGTACGATTCGCCCCTGCATACCTACCATCCACGCACCCCCCTCCCCTTATTCCTTCATAGCCATCCGTCCGCCTTCCAAAGCTTGTCCGACTTGCGTTCCTCCCGTCGAAGCGCTCGTCTGCTCGGCTTGGTCTCCTCCTCTGCCTACTCCGCCTCAGCCTTCCCCCTCCCCGTGGGTAAGGACCACCCCATCGTCTTATCACGCGGCAGTAGCGTCCACAATAAGAGGATCAAACCCTTCCCCTTTTCCAAGCTGGCACGGGTGATGGGTGGCGGCAAGAACGCGCCCTTCAATGGGGGGAAGAATGGCGGTAGCAACGAACCCTCCCTGTGGAATTTGCCTAATATTTTGACGTTGATGCGCGTGTTTTCCATCCCCGTGCTAGTGGGCATTTTTTATATAAATACGGTGAGTAGCAATAACACTGTAGAGTGGCGGAACTGTGGTGCGTAGTATGTGTCCGCACTGCATGCATGCTAGGTTCTGCTCTTCGACAAGACGACTCAAATATGCATATTTTTCTCATTCTCCCCCCCACTTTCTACAATGAATTAATCTCATTTAGCCCTGGCGCAATGCAGCCTGCTCCGGTCTCTTCATTTTTGCCGCAATGACTGACTGGCTGGATGGGTATCTTGCTCGACGAATGAACCTCAGTTCTCCCCTCGGCGCCTTCCTCGACCCTGTGGCTGATAAGGTGAGCCAGCCCTCCCTCCTTCCTCCCTCGATTCTTCTCTCCCTTCCTCCCTCCCTCCCTTTCCTGCCGCGATGGCGGACTAATTGGTCGCCAGTATTTTATTCGACGCATGAATGAGCCCCAGCTCTCTGCTCTGGGGGCGTTCCTGGACCCCGTGGATGAAGGTAAGAAAACACAAGCCCTTCCCTCCTCCCTTCCTCCCTCCCTCCCTTCCTCCCCTCCCGTCCTTTCCCCTCTATCCTTCTTGTTTGATGCTTGGGTTAACATCCCTTTCCCTTTTGAAGCGTACGGGGGCCAATGAGGTGAGGAGAAATAAACCCTTCATCCTTTTCCCCCTTCCCTCCCTCCTCCAGCATTTATGCTTCCTTCCAATCCTCCCTCCCTCGGTTCCTCCCTCCCCTCCTTCCCCTTCTTCAGCTAATGGTGGCCACCGCGCTAGTCCTCATGGCCGACCGGCTTGACTCTCCCATCGTTACCATCTCCACTGCCATCATCATCTGTCGGGAAATCGGCGTCTCTGCCCTACGTGAGTGGATGGCCTCCCAGGGTGCCCGTGATACAGTCGCGGTGGGGTACTGGGGTAAAGTTAAGACAGCCACACAAATGATTGCTCTGTCAGTGTTGTTGTTCGTCCAACCTCCTCTTGCCTTGCACGATGCATTTGCGCATAAATTACTAGAGGTAGGGATTGGCTTGCTGGCATTCTCCGCTTTCTTGACTATGACATCAGCGGTGGGTTATGTCAAAGCGGCCTGGCCGGCACTGACGGGCAAGGCCAAGAAGTGAGGGGGAGAGAGGGAGGAAGAGAGGAGAGGGAGGGAAGAGGACGATTTTTCTTTCTACTGTTGTATTCAAGTTAGAAGGGATGATGGCGATGAAGGAGCGTGCTTTAATAATAAGGGGATACACTAAAAAAAACAAACAGAAGAAAAAGAAAGAGAGCGAAAGAATTTGCAACAAAATGCGGAGTCATTTCTAGATAGGTGCAGGTGGTGGCCCATCGGCCTGTGCGTATGTCTCGTGCTTCGTTTCGCATTTGTTGAGTTTCTTGACAAGGGAAGCCAAGCACGTGCCTCCTTCTTGCTCTTGAATCAAGGACTGTAGCTAGATATAGCTGAACTGGTTCTCCACGTCTCCTTTGCATTTCTTTTGTACCCTTTCCACGCACGTCTCTGTTGATGGTTCGCGCAACAACCACCTCCATCTCCTCTCCGAGGGCGACCATCATGCTCTTGTCGGGCCCTCAAGCCCTTTTTGGTCTCTCAGGCTGCTGTGCGTGCCTGTCGCCCATGCAAAAGTACTGATACCATCGTCACTCACTTGTGTGTCTGCCTTCCCACCCATCCTCCACGACACAGGCAGCAACAGCAGCAACCGACACGCTCAAAAAGAAGTAGAAGTGGTGGAAGCATCACGGTATCGCATCGATCAATCGGCCGCGCAGCAGGGCAGCAGCAGTAGCAGCAGTCCAGTACTACCACAGTCACCTTCTGAAGCCTCGCTTCGTTCTCCTCCTTGTCTCCCGCTTTTTTTTCCTGACCTGCGAATGACCTGAGCATAGGAGCCGCAAGACACGAGAAACGCCGTAGCGCCGTAATCATCATCATCATCATCATCACACCGCACCACCCTCTCCACCACCATCCAGCACCAACAACAGCGCAGCAACACACCACACCTAAGCCCTGAGCCATGTCCTCCTCCTCCACAGCCGCCGAAGAGGTGATGAAAGAGGCGGCCGCTCTCCAAGAAGAGGTGGCATTGCCTCCCGAGCTCGCCGTGGAACCGGACCTCGAAGCGGCCGAAGCCGATGCCGCTGCTGCAGCAGGAGCAGCATCACGTGGGGTTGTGGGAGCAGCAAGTGCGTTTTTGAGTGGGGCTTCGCCCAGGAGTATGGGAGCGGAGGAGTTGCTCAAGGCAATAGCAGCGGAGGAGGCGATGGCATTGAAGCGGGGGAAGACACCGACAGAGGCCATGAGTCTACAAGAACAAGCAATTCTGGCTAACATCCAAGAGCTCCAGCGACAATTATGGAAGGTGAAGAGCGAGCAAGAGAAGAAAGACACGGGGGAGGAACCTGGAGGGGGGGAGGACGAGGCGGAGGGCCAGCCCAAGCATAGGGTGATCATTGTGGCGAATCGTTTGCCGGTCTCGGGTGGCAGGGATGAGAAGACGGGAGAGTGGGATTTTAGGATGAGTTCAGGAGGACTTGTGACTGCGCTGAAGGGGTCGAGAGAGGAGCTGAACGCGCTGTGGATTGGCTGGTTGGGACAGGAGATTCCAGAGGAGGACCGACCGCAAGTGAGAGAGAAGCTGTTGAGGGAGTACAATGCTGTACCGGTGTTTTTGAGTGATGAGATGGTGAATAAGTATTACAACGGGTTCTCGAACGATGTGCTTTGGCCCTTGTTTCACTATATGCCCTTACCTATTTATCAGACGGAGGTCGGCTCGGATAAGAGGTTCGACACTGGTTTGTGGAGTGCGTATCGGGAGGCCAATGTCTTGTTTGCGGACGCCGTGGCTGAGATTTTGTTGGAGACGGACTATGTGTGGGTGCATGATTATCATCTGATGTGGCTCCCTCTGGAACTGAGACAAAGGTTTAAACACGCGAATATTGGTTGGTTTTTGCACACGCCCTTTCCGTCGTCAGAGATCTACCGTATTCTGCCGGTGCGCAAGCAGTTGTTAGAAGCGCTGTTGGCCGCGGATTTGCTGGGGTTTCACACCTATGATTACGCGCGGCACTTTTTGTCGGCGTGTGGGAGGGTCTTGGAGGTGGATACGACTCCGAGGGGTTTGGAGTACGCCAATCATTTTACAAGTTTGGGCGTTTTCCCGATAGGGATTGACCCGGAGCATATCACAAATATTTTGAAGCGTCCGACGGTTCATGCGCGCATCGCTGAGTTGACGGAGACGTTTGGAGGGCGCAAGGTCTTGCTCGGGGTCGATCGGCTTGATTATATTAAGGGCATGCCACACAAGCTGTTGGCGCTCGAGCTCTTTCTGACCCGGCACCCGGAATGGAGGGGCAAGGTGACTTTGATTCAAGTCGGCGTTCCGAGTCGGACGGAGGTGCCTGAGTATCAGCGGTTGAGTGAAAGGGTGAATGAGCTGGTGGGGCGGATAAACGGGACATTTGGGAATTTGGAGTACGCGCCTGTACATTACATCAACCAGAGCATAACCCAGGAGGAGTTGGTAGCCATTTATAATATCGCGGATGTCTGTTTGGTCACCTCGTTGAGGGATGGAATGAATCTGGTCAGTTATGAGTTTGTAGCGGCGCAGCAAGAGATGCCTGGAATCCACCTGAAGGACGGACCGGGGGTGTTGGTGCTGAGTGAGTTCGCGGGGAGCGCCCAATCCCTCAGTGGGGCTATTAGGATCAACCCTTGGAATACGGAGGAGGTCTGTCACGCGATCCAGCAGGCACTGTCGCTCTCGCGCGCCGAGAGGGAAATTCGGCAGCTTAAGCTCTCGCGGTATGTCTCGGTGAATACGGCTAGCTCGTGGGCGAAGTCCTTCGTAACGGAATTGCGGACGATGTGCGCAAACAAGCCGAATTTGTCCAAGCTCCCTCGGTTGCCCTTCGACGTTGCGCGTGCGGCATATGAGCGAGCGAAGAATCGTTTAATCGTCGCGGATTACGATGGTACCCTGACTCAGCTCCAGTCTGTCCCTCAGCTTGCGACCCCTTCTCCTTATATTACCAATTTGCTTGATTCCCTCAGTAAGGACCCCAGGAACACAGTTGTAATTGTTAGTGGGAGGGAAAAGCGGTTCATGGATACGTGGTTAGGAAAGCTCAAAATGGCCTTGGCAGCTGAGTATGGTTTCTACTATCGCATGCCGGACGAGGAGGCCTGGCAGACGATGGTTCCCGAGGTGGACACCTCGTGGCGGGATATCGTGAGGCCGATTTTGGAATACTTCACGGAGCGAACGCCAGGGACTTACATCGAGAAGAAGGAGAGTAGTTTGACGTGGCATTACCGGGATGCGGACCCTAATTTTGGGAGCTGGCAGGCGAAGGACATGCAGATTCAATTGGAGGACGTGTTGTCGAATTTGCCTTTGGAGATTATTCAGGGGAATCGGATGGTGGAAGTGCGGCATCAGGGGGCGAGTAAAGGGATGGTGGTTGAGAGTGTTCTAAGACACATGGCCGATCCTTCGCGGGAAGGGAAGAAGGGTGCAGATGGACCGGTGGATTTCATTTTTTGTGTCGGGGACGACCGGACGGATGAAGACATGTTCCAGGTGCTGAAAATGCTTCGAGCGGAGGCGGCGAGGTTCGCCACCCTTTCATCGTTTCCGAATTCAGTAGGGGGGTATCATCCAGGAGGGGTAGGGTATGGATTGGGGGGAGGGTTGACCCCGTTTTCATCGCAGGCGGGGGGAGGGGAGGGGATGATATATGTGGAGGGGATGACTGGAGCAGGAGCAGGAGCAGGGGGAGGGCAACACGAGGTCCGTCCGCCTGCTTTACCTATTGCGTCGGTGCCTACTCGTACTATTGCGAACGACAGCAGCAGCAGCACCAGCAGCAGCAGCAGCAGCAGCAGAATTTCGGCGTTTGAGCATGTTGGTGGAACAGTGAATGGATTGGCTGGTGGTGCTGCTTCTTTTACTAATACCTCGGGTCGAGGAGGAGGAGGAGGATTACCACAACCGCAGCCGACAGTGCTACCGTCACCCACAGTTCCTACTTCGGCGCAGCAGCAGCAGGATGCACATGTGATCGGCGAGTCGTCCGTGGATGTGGATGGAGGGCGGGCGGGAGGGAGGGAAAGAGGGCAGGATGTGCTAGGAAGCCCTACCACTATCAAGAGCCAGCTGGAGCACTTGACGATGGGGGACGATTTGGACGTATCGACAGCAGCAGCAGCAGAAACAGCAACAGCAACAACCTTGATGCTGAGGGATGACCCTCCTTTTCTTTGCACACCGCTGGGAGGGATGGGAGGGAGGGAGATGCCGTTGATGACACGCGATGCGAAAGTTTTCACGGTCCATGTTGGTAATACGTACAGCCAGGCGGATTATCATGTGGAGAATCTGTTGGACGTGAGAAGATTGTTGAGGGATTTCGCATCGATCAGTTTTAGGCAGATGACGCGGAGGTAGACGGAGGGAGGGAGAGAGGGAGGGAGGGAGGGAGGGAGGGACGGAAGGAGAGAGGGGTGGAAATTCGGTGATTGCGGGATTTTGCCTGTGAGGAATGTTCGGTAGATGACCCGTAAAGAGACCTAAAGGGAGAAGGGGCGAGGAAAAGAGGATGGGGAGAAGAAATGGAACGAGAAGCAGGCTTCGATTGGGGTGGATGACGCGGAGATAAGGAGGAAGGGAGGCAGAGAGGGAGAGAGGGATCGAGGGAGAAAAGGGTAGGATTCACCTACATGTTTTACTACATGGCGGTTTTTGTGTACACCAACGCTTTATACATAAACTAATTGTGCATCCATGACTTTAATCACTACTACGCATCAAGCACCCCCGGCACCTGCAACAGCGACAGCAGCAGCAGCAGCAGCAGCAGCA
>AFGO01000772.1:1352-23449 GCA_004335405.1 Nannochloropsis granulata CCMP529
TTCTTCCTCCTCCTCCTCGTCTTCCTCTTCCTCCTCACTCTCAGTCATCCCCTCCTGCTCCAGCCTCCGCTGCTCCAACAATGCCTTATATTTTTTACTTGCATTCGTTCTCGCCAATCCCGCCACCAGGGCCGCGTAAGCCCCCCCTTCTCCTCCACCTCCTTCTCCTCCGCCCAGCAACATCATCTGCTCCTCCTCCTCGTCCTCCTTCTCTTCCTCCATCCCACGATTGCCACCATTAATCCACAAATAACGATCTTTACTGCTGCCGCCACCACTACTGCTGCCAGGTTGCTTGGTTCGATCGTCCTTCTCCGTCGACTGGCGCTTTTTATGCCGGTGCCGACGAAGCTTACCCGGTGGAGGGGGGGAAAACGCATCCTCCGCTGCCAGGCGCGCCGCCTCAAATTTTCGAACGACTGCCCGTTCCTTGGACCGATGGATGGCTTTGAGCTTTCCGCGTCGCATTTGGTCTTGCACCGCTTGGGTAAGGCGGCGCTTGCGGGGACCGGAGGAGGGTGTAACTATTTGCCCATCACCATGGTCGTCGTCGCGCGGCTGGTGATGCCGAGCAGGGTTTGAGGCAGCCTCATCTGCAATGGCTCCGAAGCCGGCCCCCTCATGAGTCCAGTCCTTGTCCTTGCGGCCACCTTTTTTGCCTCCCTTGCCCCCGCCTTTCTTGCCTCCCTTCTTGCCGCCGCCCTTGCCTCCCCCACCGCGCATTTTGCCCATTTGCTACGATGCTGCTGCTGCTGCTGCTGCTGCTTGAAGGGATGGGGTCCTGGGGCACTGTCCCTGGCTTGGAGTCCTTGCCTGGTAGCTTGGGTGCCTGTGCGAGATTGTTGTGTGTGGTGTATCATGTGAGAACACGTAGCCTAAATAGATGAGTGGCAGGAGGATTTTTTTCCTGGCCCATTGACCTTATCCACCTTTCGCCTCCACTCACAACATAGCCACTCCATGCTTCATCGAGGCTGCTGTTGCAATCCCGACACGGCATTCAATACTTTGGCACCGTCCTTCTTCTAATGCTTGTCTTTGACCCTCATGCACGCCCATATGTATCCCACAGGCCTCGTGTTTTGCCTTGCTTTCCAGGAAAGTATTATATCCTTGGCCATCCACCCCCACCAACCTCCCCCATCTCCGTCCCATGCGGGATCAAGACCCCGACCATCACAAGGCCAATGGCACCGAAAACGCCATGGCGACGGACGGGACCTCCCACGGCCCTGCGCGGCCTCGGCGGCCCGACAGCGAGACGCTGACATACCTGCGCTCCCTGGAGCCTTTGATCGACAAAAGCGTGGCGGCCCTGCTCCAGCGGCAGCGGCAAGAACAAGGCCGAGGAGGCAGGGGCGCCGGGAATGGAGACGATGTCCAACACCTGACGGAGGAAGACGAGGAAGAAGCGGAGGAACGGGCCTTGCTGGTGAGCAACTTGATCAACGAACTGACGTTCAAGGTGGCCAGCTTGGCCATGGACCGGCACGCGGCGCCGGTGCTGGAAAAACTGGCTCGTCTGTGTACGCGCAAGCAGCTCGCGCGTCTTTTAGAGAGTTGTTTAGGGTATGCGACTAGCTTGGCGAGTAATCGATACTCTTCACATGTGCTGCAGACGTTCTTGTCATTGGCGGGGCCGATGGTTGAGGCGGAGATGCGGGCGGAGGACGAGGACGAGGTCAAGGACGAGGACGAGGACGCCCCTGTCCTTGATGCGGACGGCGAGGAAACCGCACCCAAAAGTCCCGTGACTTTATGTGGCTCGGCAAGTAAACTGGCTGAGGAATTGCGGGATTCGTGGTTGTCGTTGATTTATGATATCTGTGGGACTCACAGCATGCGAGCTCTTTTCTGTCTGTTGACGGGTATGCCGGTCGTGGCCGAACGCAGGGGGAAACACGCCAAGCACCAGCACACGATCGAGACGGCTGTTGTTTTGGATTTTCAACATAGTCCCGTCGAAGGAGGGAGGGTGGGGAATACGGGCGAAGCTGTGAATCTCCACACGACCCCTCTGGTCATGTTTCAAGTGCCTGACACTTTCTCCGTCGTTTTGGATGAAATGATCGCTGAATTAGGCAGAATGGAACTCATGACTTTGCATCAAACCCTCTGCGATGCCTATGCTAACCCTGCCCTCTGCCTGCTCCTTCAAGCAGAGGCTCGAAAGGAAGGTGCGGCCCGACAAGAATTGACTCTCTCTCCAGACGGCAGCTTCTTCACCAAAGTGGTTCAAAAAGCCCTGTGCACCCACACCCCCTCCCGATGCGCCGAAGTCATTTATGCCATGGCCGGCGAAAGCCTGAGCAGCCGCTTTCTAGAAGCCGTGCTCTGGCACACCGATCCAAGCACGTTCCCCGTGCAATTTTTTGAGATATGCATGCAGGGAAAGGTGGTGGAGTATGCTGAAGATGAGGTGGCGAATTTTGTCCTTCAAACATGGTTGCAACGGACGGAGAGCCCCAAGCAAATCAAGATAGTTTTGGAGGAACTAGGACCGTCTTTTGGGAAGTTGGTGAGGGAGAAACAAAGGGCGGGAGTGTTGTGGCGCTTGGCGGGGGCATGTCTAAGGGTGGGGAAGGGGGAGAAGAAGATGGTCAAGGCATTATTGCTTGCTTTTGGTGGGGGGAAGGGAGAGGAGGGGAAGGAGGGAGGGACGAGTGTAAGAGCTGCTGTACGGGCGGTGCAGACTCTGTTGGCTTTGAAAGTGGGGCAGGAAGGAGAAGACGCAGGGGGAGGGGAGAAGAGAGGACGCGGCGGTGGTAGAGATGATGGTCGCCTGCATTTGAGTGTGCCGGGGGCGCGGTTGCTTGAATGTGTCATGCGGTTCCCGGGTCGGGAAGGGGGGGAAGTGAGAAGTGGGTGGGTGTTCTCTCAGGCTGTGTTAGAATTACCCTCCGAGAGTCTCGTCGCGATTGCGAAAGACAATGTGGGAAGTCGTACTTTGCTTGACCCGCTTTTGGAGCTTTCGTCTGCAGCGGCTGCAGTGGCGACTGAAGCAGCAGCTACAGCTGGGGACACAAAGAAGAGAAAGAAGAATGGTAGCAGTAAGAAGGGCAGCAATGGTGGCAGCGGTAGTAGCAGCGGCAGCAGCAGTACTAATCAATTGGCGGATCATTTAGCAGAAAAATTACGGGGGCATTACGCGTCGTTAGCGTTGCATCCTGTTGGGTACCATGTGCTTACCAAATGCTTCACCACTGGTGGGTTGAGCTTGGAAGGGAAACGCGCGGTGGCTCAGGAATTGATGCAAGCTGAAAGTAGGCTTGCTGGCGGTCATTTCGGCCGGAGGGCCTTGGGTGTAGTGGGGGTGAGTTTGTTCAGAGGGAATAGGGAGAAGTGGGAGGAAATGCAGAGGGAGGGGGAGAAGAAGAAGCAGGTGTTGGATGATATGTTTGAAATGCTGGAGAGGGAGGTAGTGGTGGCTGGAAAGAGGCAACGGAAGCGGCAGGTGAAGGAAGGAGACAAGGAAGAGGGGGAGGGAGGGAAGGTGTGGAAGTCCAGGAATGAAAAGGAGGGAGGGAAGAGATACGGTGGTGATGAGTCGCTTTTGGACCTTCTGATGGGAAATAAGAAGGGTAAAAAGGAGAGAGAGAAAAAGAAGGAGGGAGGTGCACGCAAGGAGGAGGAAGGTGGTGGGGAGTTGGGTTTTGTGCTGGAAGCCATAAGGCGAAGCGGCGATGGCAGTGAGACTCGGGAAGAGTCCGCCATAGATAGTGGCAACAAGCGCAAGAGGAAAGTCAGTCGCGGTGGCAGCTCCGAGCAGCAGGAGCGGGCCGTACCGCGACGCAGGAAGGAAGTGTCAGCTGCCGCTGCTGCTCCTTCCGCGGCTATTTCCAAACCTCACAAGAAGCATCGACACGACAGTGACGCAAAGCATGCACGGGGGACGGCAGTGGAAAAAGCTCAGCGCCTATTGGGGACGCGGGCGATGATGAGCAAGAGCGAACTCTTCTCGGCCGTGGAGGGCTTAGAGCGAGAGGTCATGGGAGGGAGAAACGGTGGTGGCAGTGGCAGCGATGCGCCCGAGGCTGTAAAGACCAAGAAGAAGAGCAGTAGCAAGACATGAGGAAAGCAAGTGTATGTGTCCGTGTAAAAGTAAAGTACAAGAACGAAGAACGAAAATAAAAAATAACAAAGCAATTGCGATGTGAGCGCTTTCTCACCTGTCGCCCCTTGTCCGTCCCCCTATCCTTATCCTCGCTTTTTGCCTATCATTTCGTTGTGACCTTCAGAACTATCATTGTGTTTCAGATATATAAAGTGTCCTTGAGGCATTTTGCCTCTCACTCTTATAGAAATGATATCATCATTGGTGCACACGTTTTTCTTGAAGCAGATGCGAGGAGAGAATGGAAAGGAGAGGATGGATGGGGAATGAGAGGAACGCGTAAGCGATATTCCACACACGCTTGGACTGGTGACTTTGACAAGGATGGCTGGTCGTTCGTGCCCAAAGATGCAGAAAAGGATCTGCCAGAAGAATTTGCAAAATTGAATTCGGTGTCACTGGATTGGATGGTGGGATTCGTTTTTTTTCAGTCAACTATCGGGTATCCGTGCCCTCCACCTCCAGGGGAAGGTGAGCATTCATTGCACATCTAGACGAAACCTTTTCTGATATGTGAAGCCAACCTTGAATTAACAAGGTTGGATTCACCCAACGACGGTCTGTCAAAGCGTGGAATGAATGCCTTCGCCTCATCTGTGGTTCCTCAGTCGCGGGAGAAAAAAGGCCCCACTCCGAGGATCTTGATAGTACCACGCAGCAGGTACAAAGGGACCCCTCGCCACTGAAGAATATGTCTGTGTGTCCGTCAGAGTAATAGGGGGAGGGTAATAGGGGGAGGGTAATAGGGGGAGGGAGGGCTACAAAAAGAGGGCATCGCAGCCAGCCAATGACACACCCGATGGACAGTGGCGCGACGCTAGTCAATATATTCGCACCTCAACGAACAGAGACTCTCGTCGTACTTCCTGCAACCTACTTCTATTGGTGTTGTGTGTGGTTGGCTGCTGATGACGCATAGGTGGGAGATTGATGGACAGCACCCTTCTCTGGCATGCCTCCACGTAGCAGCGGCACAGGCACGCCGTCCTCTGCTGTGAGTGGTTTGGGATTTGCTCGTCTAGGCGGGGCACACACGCACACGCCTTGCATTCAGTCTCAGCCATACAGATACGGGATCATAAAGGATCCTCCGCTTGCTTGCTCTCGCTCAATCAAAACAAGCATGTGAGTATGAGTGCTTCCGATGCAATGTAATGTTTGACAGTGCGGGCAGTTACGCACCAAAATCAGCGGATAAGATAGTCAAGACACTAAATGGAGGTTTGGATGCTTTAGATGGCTTTTGGTGTCTCTTTGCTTCTACACTCTTGTCGAACGGAGGCCTGCGGCGGGGTGAGAGAGCATGGGCCAGCTATGGAATATCATGGCTGTAGGCACATAGCCACCTTAGACCCCCGCAACAGCAAAAATAAAAGCTTTATAAAATTATCATATCGTATCTGGGTGCTAGGTGTTGTATTCTGATGGTCATTGACGCGTATATTGTCCTCGTGGAATGTACAAGGTCTCTGTCTCAGGGTCACCCCCCTGCTCTCTGTAGCCCATACATACATGTTTCTATTCTGTTTCTAGCTTCCATTTAATAACTACATCCAGTCCAGGTTATAAATTTCGGTCACTTCTGCTCTTGATCGATTTTTATTTCTCTGTTTCATCCACACTTGTTTCTCCGTGTAACACCGTTCGTTTTCCCGTCACCCTCATAGGAACCCGAGACCTCTCCGCGTCAATCAGCGCGCTCTCTGCCTATCGTATTTCTCTTTCTGTTCATCCTTTCTCCCCCATACACAACTCCTACTCTTCTAATTATGCACGTGAAAGCTTCAAAAGTACTCCAACATCAAAATTACTCACACGCAAGAGCCGGCTTCATTTTATCCTAGACAACTGAGGCAGAGGGAATGACATTGGAGCCCCCGCCACTGTTATTGGTGCGGTCCATCGCCCCGCCGTTCCCCTGCTGTGTCGCACCCAGAGCCGCTGCCGGTCCGATTGCTAACAAGGGACCTCCGGAAACAATACCGGCCGCTGCACCCTTCTCTTCTTCCTGCTGCCCCGCAAAGAAGTTGAAGATCTGCTCGAGCGAAGTCTGCGAAACAGAATAATCCTCGATGTACAGGCGGACTTTGTGCTCCTCGATCAAGCCAAACATTTCCGAAAGCTGGCGTGGCGCACCTGTCGTCGTGTCCTTACTGGGAATTTCGAATCTAGCCTTGGTTGCCTGGCGTTCGCGCAAAACCGCGTCAGGATAGTGCTGGCCAACAAAGCTCAAGATGTTTTCCACCCGCTCCTCCAAACGACACCACGCGGCAAACTCCCGTAGGCCGATGTCGCCCGAAGTTGAGACCGTCTGCCACACATCCGCCCCCGTGGCTGTGCTTGTCAGGCGATCCAGCCACGCAGTCCTATCGATGGCCGCCAGTGCTGTCGCCAGCTGCGGCATGGTGAAACGATCCGTCTGCAAGCCCGCTGCTGCTGCCTGGAGGCGGGCCGTAATGGTGTCGTCCATCGCAGATAACGCTTTCGTTGCCCTTGCAGCCTCGTCCTGGATATCCACCTCGTCGTTGCCGCCAGAAAGGGGCAGCGCCACGGAGATCTCCACCTGATAGCCCATGCCGAACCGCGATTTGAGGTGTTGCGCCGGTCCCAGGCATCGGAAGCGGCCCCCAACCATGATGCCGATGCGTGTACATAAGGCTTCGCATTCCTCCATGCTGTGGGATACAAGGATAACGCAGCACTCCCCTCGTTTGGTCGTAATGTCGCTGATGACCTGCCACATGAAGCGACGCGCGACGGCGTCCATACCTGCGGGACAGGGTGGGATAGGGTGGGAAGGAGAATGGAAAGGGGTAGGAATCTGTAAAGGATTGGCATCGAAGGCGGGAAATTCTCCGCGCTTTCTCTCCCTCATCTCGGCACATGCACGTCTTCTCTCTTTCTCTTATTTTTTCTCTTACCTGAACTCGGCTCATCCAAAATCACAATCTGGGGGGATCCAATCATGGCCATGGCAACGCTGAGCTTGCGCTTGTTGCCCCCGCTATAGGACGCGGCGTTGCGCTCGCCAAACTCGACCAGATCCATCTGCTGTATCTTTTGCGTTACCACCGCTTTTACCTGTGCCTCATCCAAACCCTTTACGCGCGCGTACAACTCCAGATGTTCTCTGCCCGTCAGCAGGTCAAAGAGGGCATCAAACTGAGGACAATAGCCGACTAACCGTCGGACCACCTCGGGATTCTCCGCGATGTCGTAGCCGCCTAGCCGGACCTGGCCGGAGGACGGCGGGAACTCGGCCGTCAAAATACTAAGCGTCGTGGTCTTGCCTGCTCCGTTCACGCCCAGCAAGCCGAAGCATTCGCCGTTAGGGATGCCGAGAGAAATGCCACGCACCGCAAACTTGCCATCCGGATATACCTTGGTCATATCCTTGATTATGACTACGTCTTCCTCCTTTTTTCCCGCGTTTGCAGCAGTCGTAGCCTCGAGATGCACCCGTGCTTCTTCCTTTAGCACGTCGGGGTCTTTCTCCTTGATGGCGTCCATGGTGGCTGACAAGGGTGCCCCCCCCAGCAGCTTGGCCACGGTCGGGCGCCGAATTAGGTACTCTAGGAGCAAAGTCAGCACCATGAAGCCCAAAGTTTCCACACTCATGTAAATGATGGACCAGCCCGCAATTTTCTTGGAGTAAGGCGTGTATTCCTTGTCATCAAGCCTGGAAAACAGGTCCACAAACACCACGTTGAGCAGGCCATTGCCCACTGCATAAGCTGGGACGAGTCGAAACGCGTACACCAGCTTCCAAGCCACATCGCGCGTCGTTGGAATGAACGTCATAATCACCGTCACAATCACAAGAATGAGCCCAAACATGAAATTGGCCAAAATGGTTGCAACTTGGGCCATTGAATGCTTGGCAAACATGAAGGACGTGAGGTAGGTAAAGCCCGTGACCGAAGCGCCAAACATCTGCATGAGGACCACCGTCGCGCCAAAGGCGTCCCCGTCCATCAAAGCTGTGGCACCAAAGATCTTGAGAATGGCAATCGTCATCCATAAGGGAATCTGGTAGCAGGCAAAGTCAAACAACCAAGTCGAGAGCCAGTAGGAGAAGAAGCTGACCCCCGACACCAATTGCAAGTGTTTCGCCTTGGTCTCGCGCTCGCGTACCACGAACAGCGCAAACGCGGCCGGGATGAATGCAAAGGATAGCATAATCATTATGACAATCGTAAAGCCGTCAAATGACGATGCAGTGGTGACCTCATTTCGTGTCACTCCCAACGGCTTGACCGTGGTGCGAATGCTGGCACCGGGCGCAAACTGCTTCAAAATGGCGCCGTTGACCAGATTCGTAAAAATAGCCGAGGCGTGGGCCCCCGTGTAGTTGGCATGCACATTGTAGTTAAACTCTTGCGTGTCATCCACCACGGCGAAGGTTAGGGCGCCGTACCGAGATGCCTTCCAATCCCCTCGGGAGGCAAGCAGGCTTGCGCTCATGTTCTGGACGTTCTGGACAGAGTTGGGTGGAAAACTGTAGGTAGGCATGGTCTCTCCAGCGGGAATGGCCGCCATGATGGCCGCCTGGCCGACCACGCTCGGATTCAGCACATACTGATTGTCCTCCCAGACTGTGTATCCAAAGGGGCTACCATCGGCATTGAATGGCAGTGGGTTGGCGTTGGTCCGAATCCCAGGGTTATAGGACGCCAGTCCGAGCGTTAGGGGCGGCATGTCCTCGGCAAAGATGCTGTTAACCCCGGCCTTCATGAGCAAACACCCAACAAGGACAAAGATGGCGGGCAACATAAACTGATATATCCATGCCTTCTTATCGCGCTTGAAGTACAAGTAACGCTTTACCAGCAAAGCGTACATGTGCCGTCGGAAGAACCGCCAATGATTGTGATAGTCGATTGCCAGACCGTCTTCATCCCCGGCATTAGCGACGAAATTGTGCTGCTTGGCATATGTGCCGCTGTCGCCGCCCGCCGGTGGAGTCTTGGCATCCCCGACATCCAAGGTCTTGATCGGCGGCAGGCTCTTGTCCAAGACAGACTCTCCAGGAAGAGCCACACCCGTGCTGCTGAGGCGACGTTGACGGGACTCTTCCATGCTCTGTCGGCGTTCCTCCAAGCTGTGGCGACGCTCCGAGATGGCCGCACGGCCCGCCACATCCGTCTCGTCTCCACGCGTCACGCGGAGAAACACCTCCTCCAACGTCGTCACAGATACACCATAGTTCTCGATCCCCAACTCCTCCTTGTGTTTGTCCAACCCTTCAAATAATGACTTGAATGCATCAGTAGCCGTCCGGGGTAATTGAAATGACACCTCGGCGCCCACGCAACTCAAAATTTTGGCCTCAGCGACCTTGTTCCGGACGTATTGCTGGATGCGGCTCGCCTCTGCCATCGGCGTCTTCTCAATCGTTAGGTTGTAGCCCACGCCAAAGTGGTTCTTGAGGAAGAGCGAAGAGCCACAAGCTCGAAGCTTTCCCTTGGCCATGATCGCAATACGGTCGCCCAACATGTCGGCCTCGTCCAAAAAGTGGGTTGTGAGGATGATAGTGCGGCCTTCCTTATGCTTGCGAATCACATTCCACACAAACCGGCGCGAATAAGCGTCGATGCCACTTGTGGGCTCGTCCAAAAACACAACCTTGCTCCCTCCAATGAAAGCAATGCCCAGGCTCAGCTTCCGCTTCATGCCGCCCGACAAGCTCTTGCTGGCCACGTTGCGCTTCTCTGTCAGCCCGACCTCAGTAATCATAGTCTCCACTGCCGCAGAGATCTGGGCACGAGGCATCCCCTTGAAGGTTGCAAACAGCGTCAAGTGCTCTTTCACCGTCAGGTCTGCAAACAAGACGTCGTGCTGCGGGCATACCCCCAAGTTATACCGAATCTCCTGCATGTCCCGCGACACATCCAAGCCATTGATGGTCGCCACCCCCGCGCTCGGAGCCGTCAGCCCTGTCAAGATGCCAATTGTCGTCGACTTTCCCGCGCCATTGTGCCCAAGCAATGCCGTGATCTGCCCCGAGTACATGGTCAAATTCAAGTGGTCCACCGCATTTTTAGGCCCCGTGTTGGTTGCGTAAGTCTTGCACATGTTCCGGATAAAAATGCATTTCCCCTCCTTAATTTGCTGTGCCAATACATCGGGCACCCGCTCCACGTCCGGCATCAGCTCTTGGGCTAAAGCAGCCTCCATGTCCTGTACGCCTGTGTACGCAG
The DNA here is from genome assembly GCA_004335405.1 of Nannochloropsis granulata CCMP529. Taxonomy (NCBI): domain Eukaryota; class Eustigmatophyceae; order Eustigmatales; family Monodopsidaceae; genus Nannochloropsis; species Nannochloropsis granulata. Next base: position 11,667 of record AFGO01000772.1, read on the forward strand.
GAGCCACCCCGCTCCCACTCCCCCCAAAACTACAGCAGCAGGACTTCCAGTAGGAGGGCATGAAGACAAAGTAGGGCGGAAGGCGCGTGCCAAACTCGTTGGGGAAGACTTTATCGAAGTACCAGAAGAGAAAGGCATATAAAAACACGTCAAATATTAACATGCCCAGTGCATCTGAGAAAGCATAATTGCCAACGGCGGACGTGGCGTAGGTAAAGCGCGTCACCCCCTGCTGTGCGTCCTCATATTCAGTGAATGCCGTGATGCCCAACGCAAAGGCCCCAGCCGGATGCAACGACACCAAGAGCTTGACGCTGCGGCCCGAGTTGGGTTTCAAGGCCATGGTGAGAAAGTAGCCGGCAAAGTAAGGCATCACCCCCAAGATGGCTGCCGTCTTGCTCTTGCTAAAAAAAGTGGACATCCAAAAGGCAAAGGCCATTGTGGCGAAAAAGAAGAGGAGGAAGTACGCAAACACCAGTCCCTTGTCCGAGTACATAAAGAGCTTGCCTCCAACCAGCACCATTAATGCCGCAATAATCGTAAACGTTGTCGCAAAATGAAAAACCCAACTTGCATAGAGTGCTGAGTCCGTCAAAGCCATCATTCGCATCCCCTCCCGAATCCGCGCTTCCTTCTCAATCACCAAACTCCGTAATACGTTCGAGACCGAAAAGAGAATGGCAATGATCAAGAAAATGGGGAAAAATGACTGAACCTGTCCCCAAAATCCCGCCTCTGTATAACCTGGGGAAGGAAAATCCACTACCGAAGCTGTCAGCGTGATGGGCCTGCCTGCTGCCTCGGAGATAATAAACGAGTCCACCAAATTCTGCACCGCCAACGCCCCACTTTGATACCATGAATGTAAGTACTGATTGGAGCAGCGAGAGCAAGCTTTGGGTGTTTCATAAGGATTCTTGAGCAAGCTGTCCGTGGCGAGGGTGGTGGGCGGCAGGTTGTAGTTATAGCCCTCGTTCAACGTCCGATTCACGCGCAGGTGGTACTGCCAGTCAGGTGCGCCGGAATCAAACACGATTGCCACGCCAATGTTGCTTAAGTTCTTGCTGATAGCGTACTTGGGCTGGGCGATATAGGCATCCAAATCCGCCTCGGAAGGGAAGAGTAGAGTGTCGACGTTGGAGTCCGTCAAAGCCAGGACCTGCTGTTGCAAGGCCGTCGCCGCCGCCGCCGCCGCCATGTCGGTGGCCGAAGTGGGGGCAAAGGCGAAAGCCAGCTTGTCGCAGGCATCTTCTTGACAATTCCGTGCAGGGCAGCGCCAAAATATGTTGGCATCGTGCTTCACACACTGAGGCTGTCCGTTACTGTCATAGAAGTGGTCGAAGCGCATGGAACGGGTGCTACTAGGCACAGTCGCGGTCATGACTCGGGGCTTGATCGTGTTGTAGATGGCAAGCATTCCGAAGACGAGGGCGACTGGCACCAGAATCTCTACAATGGAGGACTTCCAGCTCTTGCGACGCAGGATGTTGTTCTTCCATGTCAGGACCTGGGAGAAGGAGGAAAAGATGAGAGGAGAGAGGAAAATAGGAAGGGGGAGTGGTTGTTATGGGTGGGTTGCTTGTGGCAAGGCAAGAGATTGATAAGTAGGCAAATCAGGCAATGCTTATCAGGCCGTTGACTCACTTATCATGCCAGGTCCGCACAGAGAAGAGCAGGAGTATCATCCCCACCCAGCTCCCAGCAGGCCACAAGGTCCAACAAGCGTGAGCATGCCGAAAGCCATATAGATTTTCTACGTGTGACCTGCTTAAAAAAGCACATCCTTAGGGCTTTGCACGTTGTGCATACAAATGGATGACATTTCTCCATCCAGACCTGTGCTCCCCCCCCCCGAACCCTCCCGTCCGTTGAACCACCGGCAGCAAGTAAGTACGTACCGAAAACTGTCGCCAGAAAATAGCCCACCCGCCGGCCATAGCACCGTGGAGGAGGAAGAAAGTGAGGAAGAATGCCCTAATATGCACCTGCGTTGGCTGTGTCTCTGTCTTATGGTGGTGATGGTGAGCAAGGACATGGTGCAATGAGGGACCTGACCAAGACATTCGGAGTACTTTGTGCGCAACGGTGAAATGAGGGGCAAACATGGGCAATGACTTATCAAGAAATAACAGGGCGTACGAGCACCTCTAGAGGGCACAATGCCAGATGATTTACCAGCATCCCAACATCTGGGGCATAGCCACCGCAAGCTGCCCCGAAACGGGGCAGTTCTCCACCAATCACTCACGATCGATGGGCGCAAAAGAACAGCAAAAACTTTTCCAAGGGGACTTGGCAGGCTGGGCGCGGATGCGAGAAGTGGTCGCAGCAAGTTGCAAGCTGTTTGCAGCATGCACAACACCTGTCCACACTGCACTGCGCCTCAGAAATGCAGCAGGTATTTTCTACTGCACGCCGTTCCTGGATCGAGGCGACGGGGAAATCATCTCCCAGAGATGCGTCGTCATCGAATTTCCAATTCAACGGCCGCGAGAGGCAGAGAGACGTTGACATGCTGCATCGTGGGTCCTCCTCTCGGGACACTCACCATTTACAGATAGGCAAGACATATTTACCTGGGCTCACATTGATGTACCTTCTTTCTCTACTATGGTTGCCACCTGCTTCTCTACGTTCGTTCTCTTTTCTTTTGTCTAAGTCCAAAGAGAGATTCAAGAATGGGCCATGGAAGAGACGATAAAGATGCCACGCGCCACCGTGATTCGTCCACAGGCACACATCTCACCATCCCAACAATAATTTAGGTCAATACCAAGACAGTTTGTCTTGCTCCTTTGGCAAGGCCTCTGTTCTGTGCTCCTCCCTCTCCTCTCCTCTCGCGGGCTGGGCGGGCCTCCCTTTCGGAAAAGAGGGGCAGCTACCTCCGTCAAACAAATCATGGCGAACCCCACGAGGCCATCGATCGACCCCAAGCAGCCTTCTCCTATTGGATCTACTACCGCATACAGCTCTCTACTTTCAAAGACGCAGACGACGCCCAACTCTACCGCTGCCAAGACTCCCAGCCCCCCTGCTGCCCCCACGACAGCCCCGGGGCATGGTCGAGCCCCTTCTTCAAGCCATGTCCAGCCCAGTGGCATTGGCGTGCAGCAGCAGCGCATAGCCGTAAATGGATATACGATTCACTTGCCAGGCAATATCACCACGGGCGAGCAGCTCTTTGATATCATCCAGGCCAAGCGGCAGCTGCGGCAGGACGTGGTGGCTGGAGGGCGATACCTAGGCACCATGGTCGACGATGAGGGGAGCAGCAGCAGCGGCAACCCGTGGCGGCTCAAATCTCGCTTCTGCAACATGTTTTCTGATGAGGAAGTAGAGAGCTACGACTGTCATTTCTTCAAGGTGACGGAAAAACTGGCCCGGAATATGGATATCAGGCAAGTCGGAATCTTGCAGAGCGTGTGGCATGCCTTGGAGGACGCGGGCCTGTCGGGCGAGCGGTTGTATCGTACCCGCACCGGAATATTTGCCGCGGGGTACGTCCACTCTGTGCATTCTGTGGACGCCCCTGACGAGACAACGCTGCGGGGATGCCTCATGTCGTCCCTGTCGGATCACGTGGCTTTCTTTTTGGGGACGCACGGGCCGTCGGTCACTTTGGAAACCGCCTGCTCCTCTTCTTTGGTCGCCTTATCCATGGCTGTGGCGGCGTTGCGCAAAGGAGATTGTGACTATGCCATTGTGGCGTGCGTCAACATTCCGCAAGACAAGGATTTCCATTTGTCGTTGCAAGCGTGCGGGGTGCTGAGCAGCACGGGCACGAGTCACCCGTTTGAGGATGCCGGCCCCAAAGGGTACGTGCGCGCGGAGGGTTATGGATGTATTGTTTTGCGGCGGTTCAAAGATTCGATTCAGGACGGGGATCGGATTATGTGCACTATTCGGAATGCTGTTGCCGGAAGTGCGGGGGCGGTGGAGGGCATGGCGGAGGGGGCTGGGAGGATGTATGAGAGTCCGTGTGTGTGGGGAATGAAGGAGCTGATGACCCGTGCTTATGAAGCAGAAGGTCTTTCGCCGGGCTTGGTTAGTTATATGGAGTGTCATGCCACGGGGACATACGTGGGAGATGTGTTGGAGCTGCAGGCGATCGGCGACGTGCTAGGAAAGGCTCGGGGGGTGAAGGACAAGGATGTTGTTCAGGGACTGCTGCGCGTGGCTTCGGTCAAGAGCAACATTGGGCATGCAGAAGCGTCGGCGGGACTCTTTTCCTTGGCCAAAGTTATTGAGATGTTGCGGCGTCGTGTGTATTTGCCGACGGCGGGCGTCACGACCCCACGGACTGACTTCGATTGGCAAGGGCATAATATGCGCGTGATTCAGGAGACGGAGCCTTTTGGTCCTGTGGAGAGCACCCCACCAGTGTTAATGGGTGTCAATTCCTTTGGTATTGGTGGGTCTTATTCTCATGTTATTGTGGAAGAATATCGTCCGCCGGCCGTTTTGGTCCAGCGGGCTTTGGCTCGCCCAGCATTTGCAGGGCCAGTGCTCTTGCCTCTGTCGGCGGTGAGCAGCGCGCACCTCAAGTTGTACGCGGGGGCACTGGCGGCACAGCTGAAGAAGAAGCCGGATATGGATGTGCGGGATGTGTGTGGAACCATTGCTGTGAATCGGACCGTGTTTCAGTATCGTAAGGCGTTGGTAGTGGGGACGGAGGGCTTGCCCGGGTTAGTGCAGCAGTTGGAGGCGGTGGTGGCTGGACCTGATATTCCGGGACCGGAAGAGGAGAAGGGAAAGCGCTTTTTCTTTGCATTCACGGGGCAGGGGGCTCAGTGGGTGGGATGTGGGGAGATGTTGATGCAGGTACCGGTGTATCGCGAGACGGTCTTGCGGGTGGATACCCTTTTTGAGGCCTTGGCTGGGTGGTCTATTTTGGAGAAGGTCCGAACGCTGTCAACGGAGGTATTGCGGGAGACGCAGTTTGCGCAGCCCGTCACTTTCTTGGTGCAAGTGGGAATAGTTAAGCTGCTGGAAAGCTGTGGAGTGTTGCCGTCAGTGGTTGTGGGCCACTCGGCAGGGGAAGTGGGGTCGGCATATGCGGCGGGTTTATTGAGTTTGGAGGAGGCGGTGCAGGTTGTATATCACCGCTCTCAGGAACAACAAAAACTGGCGGGCTGTGGGAGACTCCTGGCAGTAGGGATGGGGCAGAATGAGGTGATGGATTTCTTGGCCTCGGAGGGGTTTGGCCAGGAGGGGGGCGTGGAGATTGCTTGTGTCAACAGCCCGACCGGTACGGTGCTGGCGGGGCTGCAAGCGGTGCTGGATCAGGTCAAAGAAAAGTTGCCCGTGGGTACTTTTTCTGCGTTTGTGCATGGCAACATTGCTTTTCATTCGTCACATGTTGAGCCTATCTTGCCTGAGATGCAGCGGCGGTTGGCCTTCCTTGATAGCCCGAATCGGATTTCCATGCGGACGGAGACGTCGCCGGTATTTGTCTCGACGGTTACAGGAGAGGAAACGAATCAGACAGACTCTCGATATTGGTGTAAGAATGTGCGATCGGCCGTGGTGTTGGAGCATGCCGTACAGTGCATTTTTGCGGATGAGGAGACGGCACCGGATGTGGTGGTGGAGATTGGACCACACAAGACTTTGGCGGGGCCGTTGCTGGAGTCTATTAAAGCGGCAGGGAGGGAAGCAGTCGTACTGTCGACATTGACGAGGGACGGTCATTGTTTGCATGTGATGATGGGGTTGTTGGCCACTCTGTTTGAGAAGAACATTAAGTTGGAGTTGCATGGGTTGTATAATGCCTTGGACTACACCATGGTGGACCTGCCGAAGCACCCTTTCATCAAGACGCGAATGCACGAGTTGGTTGACGTGAATGATCGCGACCTTTACTCAGGACTATATCTCCAGGGGCCCGTGGCAGGCACGTTTAAGAGCGGAGCCTTTCAGGTGGAGGTTTGCGACCGGACGTTCAAGCCGATGATGGACCACAAGATGGGCGGGCAAGAGATTTTGCCCGGCTGCTTCTACGTGGAGATGGTCCTGGAGGCAGTGGGGATGCCGTGTACGCTGAGTAACGTCGAGTTTAAGTCCATGTGCAAGATTCCTCGGACGAGTGTGGGGCAAACCCCGACGCTTGTCCAGGTTGTGCTAAAGGATGTGGAGGGGAGCGGGGGGGAGATGCAATCGTTTTTGGTGAGGTCAATGCCGGCCAAGGTCCCTTTTGGGGAGCGTGACAACCCTCCAAGCTACATGGACCATTGCACGGGATTTGCCGTTAAGAGCAGCGACAAAAATGGGGGGCATACATCGCTGCTCACGGCAGATGGGACGTTGGACCCCCGCATCCATTTACGGCCAGGGGCATTTGGCTTGCTGGCGCCCTGGCAGCTGGCCGACATTGGGAGGGAAGGCTTGACGACCCTGCAACGGCATCATGCACACTGTTTGGCCAAGAATAAAGAGCATGCTTATGGGATTATCAACAAGGAGGGGCTCTCAGAGTACGGGCCGTCGTTTCAGGTCATTTCGTCGATGCATGGAAATTTGGTCGACGATACCTATTTGACAGTAGTGGAGTTTGATAGCATAGAATGGGGACGGCAGGGGGGCAGCTTCGGCATTCAACTTTTGGATGCCTTGTATCAGCTTCTCTTTTTGTTGCCGTCGCACGACCCGCAAATTGTCGTGTATGCAGGGGGATTTGACGTGGCGCATTTCCTTCGCAAGCCTAGCAGCAACAAGCTTTATGCATTTCTGGATCACGACAGCACGATTCCTTACATGGGGCGGAAAAAGACCGGGGGGGACGTTTTGGTGTATGACGAGGAAGGGGTGCTGGTGCTTGCCATGCAAAATATCAGCTGCATCTTTGGCGCGAGCAAGGACACAACCCGGCTCTCAGAATTGGTGTGGCAGTCACGCAGTGCGACGATGGATGCGTGCCTATTGGAGCTCTTCCAGGAGGCGGTAGTAAAGGTGGAAGGAGCAGGAAAGGTTAATTTAGACGGAGAGGCCAAGGCACAGGTGGCAGTTGTCGATGCGCTGGCCCCATTGGTAGTGCGTGCAGCGCAGGTGTTCAAGGAGGCAAATGCCGGCCAGCCGACCGTGTTCAGGATTTTGGAGATTGTGGAGGACGCAGCTTTATTCACGCTGGCCGAGGCTTTGAACCAATTGGAGCTGGACTCACACCAGATTATTGAGGTTTTTATCGGATCACACGACATGAAAGTCTTGAATTTGGTGGCAGGCAGTATGGGTGCAACGGAGGCAGGGCTGCGGGTGCGCAAGATTCTGCTGCCTGCACTGCCCTTGGAATTGGCGGATTATGCTTTTGATATCGTGGCCGTGCATGCATGGAATGCGTCGGGTAAGGCGGTTTGGGAACAGAACAGCAGCAGCAGTAGTGATATCAGCCCTGAGGCTAAGCCTGTGCTTCATACCTTGACAACGCTGGAGTCTTTTATGACTCCAGGAGCGCAGGTGCTAGTGATGGGGGTGGAAGACAGCGTGGACAAACAAGCATGGATTGAAACATTGCAGCCGTTCGCATCGGACGTGATCTCCAGCAGCACGTTGGTGGCGGCACGAATGGTCCATCTCATCCCATCAGCTCCACGCACTTTCGTCGTCGTGGCTGAAGACACCGCGCTGGCCGCTCATCTCACTCAGCACCTGGGAATGCTGGCCGGGCCACAGTGTCGCACTGTTGTCCTGACGTGCGGCAGCCATCCCATGGCGCACTTGCAAGACAGCGCTAAAGCATGGGGCTCTACTTTGTGCAAGACGCTGAAGGGCATCTCTGCTGATGCCGGTTTTCAGGGCCTCATATTTTTGGGCGGGTTAAATGACGAGACAGTGCTCGGGACCAACGCTTTTAGCCGACTGGCCAAGCTCTGTCAGGCATCTATGGCTTGTGAGCAGCAGATTACCCAGCTCCTTGCTGGAAGTGGTGGCGCAAGACAGGGAGGACATCTTTGGGTTGTCACAGAGGGAGCCTATGCGGGGCAAATCCGGCCGAACCAGGGCTCGTTGCAGGGTTTTACCTTTGTGATTGCCCACGAGCTGCCCACTCTCGAGGCGCGCCTTATTGACTTGGGCACGGAGAGCGCCAAGGGGATGATGCGTGTGCAGGCTTTGGCTAAGGTGGCCGAGATTCTGGCATACACTCCTCGGGAGAAGGTTTATCTTGTTTCGAATGGCAACATTAGGGTGCCTCGCTACTTTCCTTTGGATGTACCGGTGCGCCGCAGCCGTATGATACCACCGACGGATCCCAAGATCGCGTACTGTTGCGATGTGAGCAAGGAGCTTTCAACCCCTGGGCAGATTAATGTGCTTTTCCAGGCGTATGCCGTCCCAGCTCCTGGACCCGATCAAGTGACGGTGGATATTCATGCTGCGGCACTTAACTTCCGTGACGTCCTTATCGCTATCAACATGCTGCCCGAGCTTTCGTTCGAAGGGTCTTATTATGGGCGGCACTTGGGCATGGAAGCCGCGGGGGTTGTGTCGGCGGTCGGGGCAGGAGTGACACACTTGAAGGTCGGGGACCGCGTGGCAACCGCGGAGGCCGCCTGTTTTGGGAACCGGCTCAATGCTCCCGCATGTCGGGTGGTGAAGCTCGTCGACAGTATCAGTTTTGAGGTGGCGGCAAGCACACAAAGTGTGTACAACACAGCGCACCATGCGTTGATCAACATTGCTCGCATCAAGAAGGGCGATCGAGTTCTGGTCCACGCGGCGGCCGGCGGGGTGGGGCATGCGGCCATCTCCGTTTGTCGACATGTGGGCGCCATCGTCTATGCCACGGCTTCGGCTGGTAAGCGCGCGGCGGTCAAGGCTTTGGGAGTGGAGCGAATTTACGACTCGCGCTCCACCTCTTGGTTTGCAGATGTGATGCGCGACACGGACAATCGAGGGGTGGACGTGGTTCTGAACTCGTTGGCAGGGAAGCACCAGCAACTGGGTGTGCAAGCGCTGGCACCTGGGGGGCGCTTCTTGGAAATCGGCAAGCTCGACATCTACGATAATGCCAAGATGGGCCTCTTGGCGTTGCGGAAAAACGGATTGTTTGTTGCCATCGACATGGATCGTCTAGCGTTGGACGATGCACCCTTGACCATCAAGACGACGTCTGAAGTGTTTGATCTTCTCGGCAATGGCGCCTACCATCCGATTCCCACCACAGTGTTTCCCATGGACCGCATCCGCGATGCCATCGAGCTCATCAAGGCCGGAAAACACACGGGCAAGGTCGTCCTTAGCAATTACTCAACAGCTGAGGGTATACCCGTGTCGGTTCGAGTGCTCATGCCCCAGCGCATCTATCACGCCAACGCCACCTACTTGATTACTGGCGGTGCGGGAGGATTTGGGTCAAAGGTGGTACGTCGAGCGTTTGAGAAGGGTGCGCGGCATTTTGTCATCACCGTGACCAAACAACCGGACCGCGTGGAGGCCTTGTTCCGCGATTTAATCGCGACACCTGGGTGCACAATGGATGTGGTGGTGGCAGACACGGCGAGCGAGAATGACATGTCGGAGTTGGTACACAAATACGCGAAGGGGGGCTCGGGCCGCCCACCGCTCAAGGCTGTCTTTCACGTGGCGGGGGTGAGTCTCGATACAGTCCTGAAGGATGTGGTATCGGATGATCTGCTCAAGGTGGGAGGATGCAAGGCGTTAGGGGCGTGGTATCTGCACCAGCACACTAAGGATTTGGGGCTCGAGACTTTCGTAGTCATCTCCTCAGTCGCATCGCTCATGGGCGGAAGAGGGCGCGCTGCCTACGCGAGCGCAAACGCCTTTATGGACTCGCTTATTCGCCAGCGCCACTCGCTGGGGCTCCCAGGCACTGCATTTTGCATGACAAGCCTTTCGGATGTAGGTATTTTGGCGAACGACATTCAGGTTCGCAAGGTGCAGCTGCGCTCCAACGTGGAGTTTGTCCGCTCTGAGCGCGCATTGCAGGATTTGGAGGACGCCATTGTTTGCGGGCTGCCGATAGGATGTGAGCTTTTCTTCCGCGAGAACGCCGTGGGCGTGTACCCGAACCGTGCTAGCTTTTTGCACGGCGGGTTTAAGCAGTTTATACTAGGGGCGGACGCGGCCAAGACGACGGATCGGACGTTGACGGCTAAGGAGATTCAGAATATGGTGGTCGATACGATTAAGGCCATTGCAAAACACAAGGAGGTGCTTGGATCGTCGGCGCTTTTTAGCGTGGGAATGGACTCTTTCAGCACCATCGAGCTTATCAGCAGAATCAAGCAATTGTTTGGGGTGGAGATCAATCCGTCCAAGATCGGACCGGCGACTACCGTGGCGGATGTGACCAAGATGATCCATTATCAGCAGTTGGGCAATAAGGCGCCGAGCAGCAGCAGCAGCAGCAGCGGGGGGGAGGTATCAGCTGCATCGTCATCATCATCGTCATCGTCAGCGGACGAAAGAAGTCCACAAGCAGAGCGCCCGATGCTCATGGGCATCAAAAGCGTGTCGTCCGCTTTACTCGGCAGGAGAATTACGCCCTTCGCTTGGCGGACGAACAACAAAGTGGTTGAGGAGGTGGAAGAGATGCTTGACTGCCTGCAGAGCCAGCTCGGTACTGCAATAATATTGGCACAAGGGAGTAGCACCTTGTCGGGGCATTCACAGTCCACAGCGGTACGCGTTAACACCATTAACGCGCGCTATGGTATGGGCATTGAAGGCGAGGAGGTGAGCGTGCCCGTTGGTTGCTTCGGCCTCGGTTGTTTCGGCTTCGGTCGCCAGCGCGTGATCCGACCTGTTATGACGGAGCAAAGCACACAGCAGTGGATCCATGTCTCTCATCCTTCGCCCTTGGCAAAGGCCCGCTTGGTATGTTTGCCCTGGGCCGGGGGGACTTCGCGCCTGTACGACCAATGGCGGATCAAGGATGTAGAGATTGTGACAGTGGTCATGCCTGGACGGGATTCCCGTGTAAAAGAGAAGTCATTGGGAGACATTTATTTGGTGGCGGAGGCGGTTGTCAAGGCGTTGCACTTGGCCGGGTATCTGGAGCCAGGCGAGGTACCTCTTAGCATATTTGGACACAGCTATGGATCTTACGTCGCTCTGGAGATGGCGCGTGTGCTTCAGCTGAAGCACAGCTTTATTTTGGACCAGCTATTTGTGGCGAGTGCCCATCCTCCTCATCTACGGTCGCCTATCTGGTGGTATAGCTGTGGGCCTCTGTTGTTCGTGCATGCCATCCTGGGATGGTACGGAGGTTTGCCTGACTCCTACAAGAATCTGCGGTCTGCTAATAATCGGGCCGCTATAAAGCTTACATCGAAAGATTTGAGTGCGATGGACTTTTATCATTGCGAGCCGGACCGGCTGTTGGAGTGCCCAATTCATGTGTTGCATGGGAGCGAGGACCGGTACGTGTGTTTGAATTGAGGATAAGAGGGCCGGGTAGTTTATGTAAACGAGTCGAATTTGACAAGTTAGTAATTTTGCATGGATTCATAGTCTAAACCCTTTTCGCTCTTTCCACGCTCTAAATACTCAAACACACGCACAGCATGACCCCCTACTTCTCGTGTTGGGGCTGGTCCGACTTCAGCAACAAGTCCATGGTTCTGAAACTCGTTGTTGGACACAGCCACCTCTTCACCCTCGAACCAGAAGCTATCCCTGTAATCCTGGAGTACTTGGGACATGCCCTAGTCCCTGGGGCTAAGCCAACTTCTTTGTCTCAGCTGCAGCAGCAGCAATCACAAGGGCAGCAAGAGCAGCAGAAGCAGCAAGAGCAGCAGGAGCAGCAGGAGCAGCAGGAGCAGCAG
>AFGO01000773.1:11863-21903 GCA_004335405.1 Nannochloropsis granulata CCMP529
TGCAACCACACCTAGTGGCTTTTTTCGCCCTTCTATGCTTTTCCTCTGTTTGTCCCCTCCCATGCCTAATGTGGGTGGCTCAGACACGCATTCCGATTTAAAAAAAAAAAAAGACACGACACCCAGCTCGAGGGGCCCAGCCGCGCAGCGGCCAGTAATATTTGGGTTTGGTTTGAGTGTCGAGATGGCGGGATGTTATGGAGGAAATAAGGGTAGATCAAAATGACTTTTGTAGAATAGAAATATAAAAGTATATAGAATGTATTCGATTGATCGTTCGCTTCATTTTGTTTTCGATTGTTTGGTGAAGCTGCCGGGGGGGTATGTGTCGAGAGGGGCAAGCCTTAGTGGTTTGGTGAGTGTACCAGGTGCAGTAAGACTTGTAAACGTTAACACTTGTAAGCATCTCCGGACAAGTGTTCGTAGCTTCGTACTAGGGTGCTTGGGAATGTAAGCATCCTCGGACAAGCGTTCGTAGCTTCGTACTAGGGTGCTTGGGAATGTTCCACGTGCCTGGCTTTCGCTTTCTTGAGTCAAGTGAAGCAGAGCAACACGATGTCTTGGTCCCCGGAGGAGACGGCACTCTTTCCCTCCACTTTACACCGTGTCCATTGTCAATTCACTTCACAACCACCAAATACGCACACAATCATCTCACGTACACGCCATACCCATCCTCACAACAACAGCACACACGCAAGCTTACTTTTCCAGTGAAATTGCACTCGCGTGTCAAAGCCCGACCCGAGGCCTATACAGCAGCAATGTCACCTCCTTATCATCACTCCCTATACGTCGCCTTCACTACCACGCCCACATACGGCTTTGTCTTTCCCCCGCTTCCCACCGCATCTCCACTGACATCCCTACCATGCTCGCGAGGAGGACCGCTCCGCATTGAAACCGCGCGCTGGGGGCAACCACCCCAACAGCCACCGCAGCAAGCACGCCCGGGCAGCGTCAGCGCCGATGGCAAAGCGCAAAAAGCCAGCTTCTACAAACGTCCCTCCAAGGCCATTGAAATGGGTGGTGGTTTCTTTATCCCCGGCCTGGAAGGATACAAGCTCCGATTGGCCACGGCTGTCCTTGTGTTGGTTCTGCTGGCCCTGAATCGCTTTCCCGGATACGCCCCCCCAACCTCCCAAGGCACGAGTGAGATAATCGGCGCCGGCGCGGCCACCATCCTCCTGGCCCAATCCCTTATTGAGAAGCTTATCACTGATTCGGGCTCTGCACCAGAGGAGGATGATGAAAGCAATGACTGCAGGGTAAGCACAAGCAGCGGAAGCAGCGGCAGCAGTGGCAGCAGCAGCGTGGGTGGAATAGAAGAGGAGTGCTTGGGGCTGGTGGCAGAAGACCCCCAAATTGAAGACGACGTGCGATGGGCCGGCTATGCCTTAGATGAGAGCCTAGGCTGTCCCGCCGTAGCCCTTCTACACGGGCAGCAAGGCTTGGTGTACTACCGTCGGCGGTCGAGGAAAGGTGCTACCTCTTCCTCCTCTCTCGAGCTAGCCAAGGCCTTGTTACAGACCTTGCCCAAGGGTACCCGCCGAGCAATCGGTATGGGAGACGCCTTAGCAGCACTAGGAGGGCTAGGAGGAGATAGCGGAGCGCAGCTGGCGCAGGTTTTGGGGATGGCGAAGGCTGAGGGTGCGGTGGTGGTGAGGGTGGGAGAGAGGGGGTTGTTGTTGGTGGCGCCCCCGGCGGGAGGGATCATGAGGGATCAGGCTGTGTGGGTTGAACGGGCAGCGGCGTTACTTGAGGCGTCGGGTGGGGGAAATGAGAGGTTCTAGATCGATGGAAACAAGCAAATGAGTGGACAAATAAGAATGCGATTGAATGTATATTGGCTGTTGTGAGCGCTGTGCGTTTTGGTTGGGGATAGTGAATGGTGGTTGAGGGCCAACTCCACAGTCCCTTTCGTCTTTCTCTCATTGTTTTTTAACCCATGGAATCATTGTCTTTATTTTGGTTTTTTTATGGTTAATTTGATTCTATTGTGAGATTAAAAGTACGCCGACGAACCTTCCCTTCATGCATTCTCCCCTCTCCAAAGCACGCACCGATACAAAGCAATACAATAGGATCTACTCCAAGACAAGACATATCTCCCATCCGTGACACTACTCACAGATTTATCTATCTACACAAAGCCACTCCTACTCCCTCCCTTCCTTCCTCCTCATACGTCCACCCAGCCCTTCCGCTCATCTTCCCTCTCCTCAAGATCCCAATCCATAGGTAACTCTATCCCTCCCTCCCTCCGCACCTTGTCCTCCAGCTTGTGCAACTTCCCTGCCAGCCTCTTGGAGAAATCCCTCTGTACCTCCAACTGTTCCTGCTTCTCCCGAAGGCTCTCAGTCAGCTCTTGCAGCAGCCGGTGCAATTCCGGTGCCGTCTTATGCACGATCGTGTGACTGCTGCTGTTGCTGCTCCTGATGTTGCCTCCACCGGCAGCAGCGACAAGAGCACCGACTCCATCCATGCCCTGTTGACGCTTTAACCCTGAGGAGGCCTGCCCGCTGCTTTCTCCCTGCCCCCCGTCCCTCTCTCCCTCTCTCTTCTGAGTGAAGAGGGCCCGCCCCCTGTTACTCAGCTTCCGACCCATCATCCCTCCCACACTCACTCCCAATACCGAGGAAGACAGGGAGGAGGAGGTAGAGGAGAAAGGAAAGGAAGAAGAGCTGTCCAACGACGCTGAATGTGCCCGTCCGAGCATCGGAGGACGAGGAGCCACTGATGTCCGTCCTCCTTTCCCTCCTCCCCCTCCTCCTCGTTCAGCTAGCAGCCTCTTATTCTCTCTTTTGTACACCTCTAACTGCTGTTGCAGCTGGTGGTGCTCCCTCATAAAGCTCTCCATCTCACTTAATGACTCCAGAACCTGCCCTGGATGCTGCCTTGGATGCCGCGAAGAACACGGCGGCAGCAGCACCTCGCCCTTCCTCCCTTCCTCGTCCACTTGGGAACGGGAGAGGGAAAGCGAGAGGGAGGCGAGGCGGGGGGTGACTCGTGAGATTTCTCGCACTAGCGAATCAGATTTATGTCGCAAATTGTTCCTCTCGCTCAGGAGGACCGCTGTGTGCTCTCTCTCCGTCTCCAGTTCCTCTCTCGAGACCTTGACTTGGGATTGCAATCGAGCTACTGCTGTCTCTTGGGTCCGGAGCTGCTCTTGGAGAGCCTGGAGTTGCGCTTCGGCCGTCTCGGCCCGCGTGAGGAAAGTGCGCGTGTTGGGGCTGTCAGGCGAAAAGGGATTGAGGGACGAGATGGGGGGTTGCGGCAGCTGGTCTAGTATATGGCTGCTGCTGCTGCTGCTGCTGCTGCTGTCGCTGTTGGTGGCGCTGGGAACATTGTGTGGAGGGGTGCTGAAATTTTCAATAGGAGTAGGTGTCTTGGTCATCTCCTCCCCCTCCTCTTGCTCCGCCATAGCAGCTGTGACGGTTAACTGAGCAGCAGGAGCAGCAGCTGCAGCATCGTACTTTGCTTCCCCCAACGTGGCATCCGCTTTCAGGTCCTCCCTCTCGTCCCCCATCCTGCGCTCCTTCCTCCTCTCTACCTCCTCCCTCTCTCTTAAGAGCGCAAGAACATGCTTCTTGGCATTCCTCAGCTCCTCCTCCTTTTCCAAGAGCAGCATTTCCCCTGCTTCTACTTCCCCCCCTCGCTCCGCCAAAGCCCTTACCCAAACCGCCCTCTCTTTCTCCCTCTCCGTCTGTAGTGATACAATTTGCTTGAGCATTTCTTCGTTCTCTTGCCGGGCTAAAGAGGAGGCCATTTCGTTTGAAACTAATTTCAACTTCAGAGCCTCTTGATGCAGCTGGAGCCTGTTGAAGATTTCTTTGAGAGAATGGACCCGCGCACAGAGGGAAGGGAGGAGGGGAGGGAGGGAGGGAGGGAGCCTGGTGGTGGTGGTGGTAGTGGAGGCCTGGTTGAGGAGGAGAAGGAGGGAGTAGAGAGAGTTATGAATGCCCTCCATATCTGCTTCGAGCGACAAAGCAGTGGACGAGGACGAGGACGAGGACGAGGAGGAAGAAGAGGACGACGCTGCTGAATCTACAGGCCCCCCACAGGGGCTGCTATCCTCGCTATTTCTCTCTCCTGCTCTTGATACAAGCTCCTGCTGCTCCACTACAGCTTTCCTCCTTCCTTCCCTCCCTGCCTCCTCCTCAACCTCAAAACCAACCAAAAGACTCGTGTCTTCTACTTCTCCCTCCTCCTCAGGCACCAACCCCCTTTTCCTCCACTCCCGCCACAGCAACACCAGCACATTCCTCTCCTCTGCCGTAGCCACACACAACCGTCGTACCAACATCAACTCCTCACCTGGGCTCGAAGGACTGCCTTCCATCCCTTCCTCTCCCCCCTCCTCCTTCGGCACCTGCTGTTGCCGTTCAAAATAGAGGGGGAGCTGGATGAGGACGAGGTCAGGGGATAAGGGAGAAAGAGCAATTTTGGTTTTAATGCTCCATGGGCCTTGCCCGAGTAGTTCTCCATGTTGTGCTTCCTCTTCGTTTATTACAGCAGTAGCAACAGCAGCAGCTTGGGCCTTGATTATCTTAGTTTTGTCGGAGGAAGTGGAGGGAGATGAGGATTGCATTGAGGAGGAAGAGGATGGAGAAGACGGAAAGGGCCCGGCTGAAAAGGACGGAGATGAGGAGAAATCATCGAAGACTTTCGAAGTCTTCGCCTTGATGGGTGTGGGTGGAGATGAAGGGGAGGCTGCGGGAGAGTGGGAGGAGGAGGAGGAGGAGGAGGAGACAGGACGGGACCAAAGTGCCACACCATTACACGACAAAACAAGGTCGTACACGTCACGAGGATTATCAGGTTCCGTCAGACATGAGAATATGACACTCCTGCTGCTGCTGCTGCTACTGTGCTGCTCCAGGCACCCGGCCAAGCATTTGGCTGTTGCCTTATTCAGAGGGAAAGGGCCAACCTCATGGAAAACAGACAAAGGCCTCTCATTACCACCACCACCACCACCACCACCGCTACAACTTTGCAAAGAAGCACGCAAACAGATCCGGGCCCCGACATCGTCCGCCGAGGGTTGATAGGAGGCACCCCAGCCTTGCATTACGCCCCGGGGGATGGGCCGCAGGTCACCATTCGAACTGAAGCTTCGGTACCAATCAAAGGCAATCCCGTCCTCGACCGTCAACACCCGTCCCTCGGCCCTGACGAGCACGCGAACTTCGCCAATAGCGACGCCTTGGACTTCCAGACGCAGTTGCCTGAGCAAGGCTTTCGTGTTTGTGGAGCTCGTGCTCGCGGAAGGTGTGGGTGGGGGGGGCGTGAGAGATAAGCTGTCACGGAACCAGGCCCCCAGATTTGTCAGAGACGTGGAGGAGGACGAGGAGGATGAAGATGAGGGCTTTTTACTGCTGCTTGCGGCGTCGGGTGGGGGGGAGGACATGGGTGGGGTGGTCGGGCTAGAAAGGAACCACTGGCTGTCGCAGTGTGCAGGCAATTTCTTTTGCTGTGAGGAAATGGGGCGAGAAGGGAAAAACTGAGATTAATAGTGCGTGAGTATGGTGAGGGGATGGGCTTGCTCGTGCGTGGCCCTGGAGGAGGGCTTACGCAAGTGCAAGCGTGTTCTGGCAAGGAAGTGTCTCGGTGTGCGATTGGTAACGGCTCTTGGCCTGCTGCTGCTCGTCGCTCGCAGCCCTCGGCGAAGGCTGATTTTTTTTCTTGTCGCCCAAAGCCCGCATTGAACCCTCCACCCTCCTGGCCTCCCAAAACACTTCACATACACAGGCTGAAGGGTCTATGTCCTGTTGCTTGCCCGACTTGCTCAGCCTTCCCCGTGCGCAGTACTGAAAGCCACACCAGCGGGAGGGAAGGGAGGGGCTCGTACAAGGTCTTCCTTCCATCGCAACAATGCCCCCTAAGCGCCAAGGAAGCGCCGCCAGGGAAGGGTCTAGACGCAGTGGAGGGCGACAACGTCGCAGGGTGGACGTGGTGGTCGTAGACAAGGAACAGAAGGGGAAAGCGCTAGCCGACGAGGAGGAAGAAATGGGAGGGGAGGTCGACTCACTGCCTCCGGCCAGCAGCCTTCAAGGTACGTCGTGTGGAAAGGTCTGGGGCTACCTTGAGCGACGGGGTGGTACTGAGCGCGGGAGGGTGTGGGGCTTGTTCTTGCAAATTTCTATCCTTCCTAAAAGTTACCTCCTCCCTTCGTCACCCCAAAACATTCAATGCCGTGACCAGTTACACCACTTACTCTCTCAACCCTTCCATCACACGCACTCCACTCCTAATGCCAAACAGCGGACGAAGAGACGCGCATGGCCGAGGACTTGGTGGAGGAGGGCCCGGGCAGCAGGGAGAAAGCGAGGGAGGGAGAGGAAGAGGAGGAGGCGGAGGAACAAGAGGAGGATGAGGACGAGGAGGAAGGCAGCTATGAGTATGAATATGATGAAGAAGACGGAGACGGAGGCGGGTATTTGTCTATGATGGACGATTCAAACAGCACAAACGGGGGTGGCGAAAGCATGCCACTTAGGACATGGGGAGGGGAAGGGGGAGGGGGGATCTTGCCGTATCGCATCTTAAGTCAGACGGACTTGGCAGTGCAGCAGAAGAAGCTGATTGGGGATGCCATGGAGTTGTTGAACGTAGAAGCGCTGCATGCGAAGGTAAGATTCTTCCTCCCACTCTCCCTCCCTCAAGATGCAACACTCACTTTTTCTGCTTTCCTTACCCTCACCTTATTCCCTCTCGTCTAGATGCTGCTAAGGAGGTACAGATGGAACTTGCGGGAGCTCATGGACAAGTTCGAAGAGGCCACCCACTTCTTAGAAGAGCACCGCAAAGCAGCAGTAGCAGCCAAGGCCGAAGTATCAGCAGCAGCAGCAGCAGCAGCAACCGGAGGTGAGAGGAAACAGAAGACGGGGAAATGCAAAGGAAGAGGACGAGGAGCAGCAGCAGCAGCAGAAGCAGCAGCAGCACCGAACACGTTTGAGTGCCAGGTTTGCTTCGAGGAAAAGAAAGGGGGGAGGGAGGGCGAGGGGATGTCGTTGGAGTGCGGGCATGTGTTCTGTCGAGACTGCGTGGGGCAGCAGTTTAAGACGAAGGTAGAGGAGGGAGAGACCAAGAACCTTACCTGCCTGTACCCGCGCTGCCCGCAGAGATATAAGGAGGAAAAGGTGCTGGAGTTGCTGGAGAAGGAGGATGTGGAGAAGGTAGGTAGATAGGTAGGGAGGGAGGGAGGGTAGTGATGGAGTGAGCTTGCGATTGTGATGTTTCCTGATCCATCTTGTGTTTTCCCCCTCCCTCCCTCCCTAACCCCCCAGTACCTGAAGCAAGACATCTCGTTATACGTGGGGGACTGCCAAGGGGGCATCAAGCCTTGCCCAGGGGTCGACTGTGGTCTGTACGCGCAGCTGCAGGAAGGGGGCGGGGAGAGAGGGAGGGAGGGAGGGAGGAGTAGTGTGGTTGGTAGCCGAGCAGCAGCGACAGGAGGAGGGGGGACAGCGCCGGTGCTCGTGAAGTGTCCTGGGTGTCGGCTTAAGTGGTGTTTCACGTGCTCGGCCGATCCTCATTTCATCCTGGCGTGTGAGTATGCGATGAAGTGGAAGGAGCGGACAGCGGACGAGGCGGAGATGGCCACTCTGGAGCTGTTGAAGACGACGAGCAAACCCTGCCCCTGGTGTGCGGCCTTCGTGCACCGCATTGAGGGCTGTAACTTCATGTAAGAGGGCAGACGGGCGGGAGGGAGGGAGGGAGGGAGGCGGCCATGGACCTGCTAGTGTGCCTTGGTGGTAGTGCTAGTGTGCCTTGCTGGTAGCGCTGTCTCGTTTTCCTGGGCTGGGTGCTGCTGGCCGGATGCCACTATGGGCCTCGCTCTGACCAAGGCAATCACAGCTTGCGGTCTCGATGATGCACTTCCAACAATATGCACACACGCCTCTCTCTCTGTTTCCTCCCTCCCTTCTCCTTCCCCTCACCCCCCAGGCGGTGCAAGTGCGGCGGCTACTGGTGCTACAAGTGCTCGGGGAGGGTGGAGAAGAACGTCGGTCACACCTGGAATCGCATCGAGGGCCATGAGTGCGGGCGGGAGGAGGTGGGTTCCGCCAGCGGGGACGACACCAAGCGCTTCATGTTCTACCTCAACCAGTACCGAGCTCAGGTACTCCTTCCCCCCCCTCCCTACCTCCCTCCCTCCTTTCTGCCCTCTCTTCCCTCTTTTCTTCCTTCTCTTGGCACGGATCAACTTACTTAGGCTGTAGTCGGACGGCGGCATCGCCCTCTTGGTTCATAGTCCAGGTTCTAAGCCCTCCCTCCTTCCCTCCCTTCCTTCCTTCCTCCCTTCGTCATACCTAGACGTTCCTCAACGAAGACGAAGCCCGCGCCAAGGGGGCGGAGCGCGAAGAGATGGAGGACGTGGCGCTGGTGAACAAGGCCAGGCGGGCACTGGCGAATTCCTACGTGTTCGCCTACTACGCCTTCGACTCCGCCTCCTCGTTGAGTGGGACGAAGCTGACGCTGTTTCAGGACAAGCAGCAGCAGCTGGAGCAGGAAGTAAGACCGGAAAGGAGGGACACGAGGGGAGAGAGGGTGAAGGATTACTATCACACAGTCGTCTACTTTCCTACCGTAAGACCACGATAACAACAAGGAATTTCCGATCCTCCTTCACCATCTCCTCCCACCCCCCCGACCCCCCGACAGTGCGAGGTGTTCGCAGCCATGTTGGTAGACATGCATGTTCCCAACCTAAAGAGACGGCCCAAGGCCCTGGACGTCACCTCCCAGCGAGACAAGCTCCGGCATTGGCTGCAGGTAGGGAGGAGGAGGGAAACGATGGATGGGTGTAGGTGTACTTGTTCCTAGCTTTAATTTATATATAACAATAGTGTATGTGCCTTCGTTCATGAATGATAGCACGTTATTTCTCTTCATCAATCATGTCGCCGTTTTCTTCCCTTCTTACCCCCTCCCTGTCTCTCCAGGCACTGCATGGCACCATCATCCACGACATGATCGATGACAGCTGCGGTGTCACCATTCCCGACTTTGACCTTGATGGGATATGAGCTGGAAGGAAGCGAGGGAGGGAGAGCCGGCGGAAGGGAGGGAGAGAAGGAAGAAGAATGAATGGGGCAGGGATCGGAGGGGTGGAGAGAGACGTAGATAGAGTGTGCATAGAAGTAAGTACGAGTACAAGTAGAAGTAGATATAGAAGAAGGAAAGTAGAACCAGTAAGCAAGCCACAAGTAGTGTGAAGCGGTCTCCTATCATTCATATATTCCTCTCGAGTATGTCTTTCATGAGTATGAAAGGGGGGAAAGATAAAAAGAAGGTTTGAGTGGGTATGGGAATGTGGGTGGGAGTGGTCATGAGTTAGAGACGGAGTAAAACTATGTGTGAGGTTAGTTAGGTGCACAACTGTAGGCATGGATAGGAAAGAGAAAAAGACAAGCAAGAGCCACACACACACATCACCATTACAGGGTCAGGTAGAAATGGTCAACCTGAGCTTTGTACCTCGTGACTGGCCCGGGAGGAGAATGCGAGCGTGCTGCTAGAGTGGAGGCAGCTCCTGCTTAAGCCAAGCGGCGAGGCATGAGAGCGGGACGAGGGAAATAGAAAGAGGACTAGAAGAATCGGGCACCGGAATAGACCGATCTCAGACCCACCCACGCAACCCCGCGCACACGGAAGGCAACTCAGGATGTCTGCAAATCTTTGGAAGGAATGATAGAAACAGCAGCCAAAACGACGACGACAGCAAAAAAACCCCGGAGTCTGGGATGCTGCCTGTCTTATGCTTTTACCTTTCTCGTTTTTTTCTGCTTTTGCTTTCATACATGGTGACTGTACATACTCACACAAATCTTTCCTCTTCACTCCGACCCCGACCTTTCCCTGCCCTCCTCCTACTCTTCCTCTCACCCCGTCCTTCCCCGCCCCTCCCTCCCTCCCTACTTCCCTTCCTTTCCCCTCCTTTCCTTCCTTTCCTAATCCGAGTCCGAATCATCCATCAACCCCCTCCTCGGCACTGGCTTCATGCCTCCTCCTCCTCCTCCTCCTCCTCCTCC
>AFGO01000773.1:31785-43277 GCA_004335405.1 Nannochloropsis granulata CCMP529
CAGCAGCGGCATGAACATAGACAACATTTCAATCCATTTACTTTTACCATTGACCTGACATTTACATATATTATATAAATATAAATATGTGTGGCTCTTTTTGAGGAAGCGACATATATTATACAAATATAAACATGTGTGGCTCTTTTTGAGGAAGCATACGTGCCTGCATGCGTGTGTACGTAAGCTAGACGTGGATTGGGGTCGAACCCTTTCCCCCCCTCTTATCTTTGTGTCTGTGCTTGTGCGTTCTGAAGTCATTTGCGCAAATCGAGAAGGGAAAGAGTAAGAGAAAGAGAAAGAGAAGCAGAGCGAGAAAAAGAGAGAAAAGAGAAAGAGAGAAACGAAGGTTGGGGGTAGGTGGGTACGGGGATGTTACTAGGCAAACAGACAAACCCGAGAAGGAGAGAGAACCGGCTGTAGCCGAGGAGGAAAGGGGCAGGAATGAGAAGAGCAAGAGCACACGATGGCGACCAAGTCATTCAATCAACAAGCACGAGGAAGATGTTGCACTTTTACTCATTTTCTCTACACAACTATTTGCATCATCCCCCACCCATCCACACCTTCCAAATAATTCCAATTTATTATTAAAATAATAATAAAATAATACTCCGTAAGTCCGGAAATCCTCACCTCAGATACATGTGTGCAAAGAGAAAAGAGGAAAATTTTCCTTTCCTTCATTCACGGTGGGTGCCTCAAGTTGAGTGAAGCGAAAGAGAAGGGATCGAGACGAACAGCAAAGATTTGTGTGTAGAACTGCAAAGACACGGGAAGGGACAGGAACGCCGGGAAGGCGAAGGTCTAGACTGAAAAATGAAAGAGAGTAGTGGGCTTGGTGAGGAGTCGGAGGACGGCCAACCGACGGAGGACAAGAAAGATATTTGAAATGACGACGATGACGATGACAAGAAGAAAAACAAGGAGAAGAAGAAGAAGAAGAAGAACAAGTCGAAGATTAAGACGAAAAAGACGAAGAAGGAAGAAGAGGAATAACAAGAACAAGAAGAAGAAGACGATGAAGAAGAAAAGGGAAAGAGGATACGTTCCGCAGATGTTGACACTTACATTCTTACCCCACCTCACGAAACAAGGACTTGTGATATTTAATTCAAGTACCAAAATTCAAATATTCGATTTCCCCTTTGAGGACTTTATGCAGGCACCTACTATCCACATCCCAACCCACATTCACATAAGGCACTCTTGATCAATCAATCGGAAGTCGAAACGAAGCGCAGGAAACGGAAGGCGGATACGAAAGAGGAAAAGAAGAAGCAAGGAGAAAAAAGACGAGAACAAAGTTTTTCTGTTAGCAATGTTTTCCCCACTATTAATATGTCCGTTTCTTCCCCCACCGCCATCGAGGAAGAAAAAAAACTTTCACTCACTCGGTCTCGCTGCTGTCTAAGGTCTACTCCTCTCCTTTCCCTCATGTATTAATTTTCTCTCACAGGTCCTTATTCGCAGCAGCACGCAAGGCGGTCACGATATCAGATTCGAAATCCTTCGGGGCCTTGTCGTGGGCAAACCGCTTGTAGGGCAAACCGTTGACAAGCAAAAACTGTCATATGAGTGTGCGTGTAGGCATGTTGAAGTGCTGAGATGAGCAAAGAGGTAGTGATTTATTTCCTTGGCCTATGACTCGGAAAGCACAAAAAACTAGATATCAATCACAATGCCTCTGGTCTAACCCGCGACGTCTTCTCGGCAAAGGGATCGCGTCGCGTAATCATCATATTAGGAAAAAAAACTGACTCAGACGCACGCACACCAAAAGTGGCACAAGAAACGAACCTTAGTGAAATTCCAGCGGATGTCTTTGTTGGTTTCAGCAGGCGGGTCCTTTGTTTCAGACTTGAGCCAGCGGTAGATCTCTGAAGCATCACCACCATTAACCTTGAGCTTGCTAAACACGGGAAATGTGACGGCGTACTTGTCCTTCGTGAACTTGATGATATCAGCATCAGAGCCGGGCTCTTGTCCCCCAAATTCATTGGTGGGCATGGCAAAGATCTGCAGGCCGTCCTTCTGGTACTTTTCATAAAGAGTCTGTAGCTGCTTGTAATTACTGTCGGTATAACCGCAACGAGACGCCACGTTGACGCTGTAGGTTGTTTGAAGGGAAGGGAAGGGGAGAGATGCGGATGTAAAGGTGACAAATAGCGCCTTCCGAGACAAAACCCAGTCAATCAAAAACACGGACAGCGACTTGAGACTTACATCAACGTGACAGGCTTATCCTTGTAAGCGTCAAGGCTTTGCGTCGTGCCCGTGGCATCCTTGAGCGAGAAATCGTAGAGAGTGCGAGGAGAGGCGAACGCACAGGCCGTCGAAGTGAAGGAGGCCAGGAGGAAGAATCCCAGGGCCATGTTACGGGACCCGGCGGCAGCGACGATGCGAGTCGGCATTGTGTTGTGTTGGAAGGTTGTAGCAAGCTGTATATGTAGGTGGTGCGTAATGACGCATCAGAGGGACATGCAAACGCAAACTTGCCCCGTTGATATTCGTGGTTTTTGGCGAGAGGATTCCTCACGTCTGTGGGGAGGTTGGCCGCGGATTGGAGAGTTAGGATTTCACTGCTTCATGCGCGTCGAGTTCCACTTTGTCTTGTCCGCACGCTAGATAAAGTAAGGAATCAAAGAGCTATGACTAGTGCGGCGATAATGTCGGTTAGAGATTGTGCGGGACTCGTAGAGCATTTCGGGGGGAAGCAGGAAGGATGTGGCAGGAGTAAAAAGACACGCGTATACGCGATTCAGAGACCACCCTGGTATCTTCATGCAGCTAGCATGTCATTTGATCTTTGAAACTCAGTAGAATGTAAATTGAGAAATGCATGCGGCGTGTGTGCCGAATTGGGATTTTGGGGTCCAAGAAACTTGCTCACTCGCAGGGAGCTGGGATCAAGAGGCTGGATGTGAAAAGTCACACAAGCAATTGCTCAGGCCTCACCTTGACATCTCCATGCCGCCAGTCAGTTTTATTGGGTTTATATTGGCGATAAAATGGTCTCATGGGATCTGCATACCTTGGGATGACTCCTCGGGGCCCTGGAACCTCCGGGAGAGGAATGAGAAAGAGAAATTGGGCGACAAGAGAAAGCCCTAGAGGCCCCGAACTCGGCATGCGCGTCGCATACTTTCAGCCTTTATCAGGCCTTGAAGTATGACAACGTGAACTGGACTGCTTGAGGTCGAAGTCGCGTGCAAGGCCAGCCCTTGTCCAGCCGCCTGCCCCATGGCCCTGTCCAACCATACATATATACATAAAGTCTCCATCAAACCCACAGCATACCTAAATCATTGAATAGTTTTGAACTATAGCTACATGCTTTTGACACACAATCCATTGTCTGTGTCGCAAGAATTTTACCACCCCACAACAACGCCTAACCTCCCGTCATAGTGGGGCCCATGATTGAAGAAGGCCGTTTCGCCAGCCGCACCAATTTGCCTCGCACTCTTGTTGGCTTGCCATGGCATTGCCCCGTCCCTGACATCGAATTCGTAGGACCGCTTAAACATACTGGTCTCACACTCCCGCACTGTGTCAATTCCCGAAACGACAGGCACAACACAACCCGCTGCATGAGCAGGAGGGTCATGCCGGAGCCCCCGCCCCCCGCGCTCCACCTTCCTGCAAGCCATATCGTCGACACACAAGCACCACCATTAGCCTTGAACGACAGCGTGCCCACGGCCCCAGAACATGGCAATACACAGTTATTGCCAGCAGCAGCAGCTCGTCGAAGGAGCTCGGCGGGAGAAGTCGCCCCGCAAGCCCAGCGAATATATCGTGCTCAACACCACCAATTTGAGTTTTGGCCTCGCGAGGCATTGGTGGACGTGCTGGTACGTGAAAACAGTGTGTGTAGGTGTGTGGGTGCGTATGTCAGCAGAGAGCCGCATCATCTTTTTTTCCCATGTCATTTCCCACCCACAGATTCATCACAATATCGAGCTACGCCACGAAGCCGAGCTTACGCATGAGCATCTCGTGCACATTTGCAACTGCTTTTGGGGCGATAAGCCTGTCCCTCCTTTGCCCCCACCCTGGCTATCCGAAATTCAAGACGTGGCGGAAGCAGCCGCCCTCACCATACAACAACGTTGGATCGCGCACGTGACCATACGCCGTCAAAGACAAATGCTGGCGCGACAAAAATCCGACCGTGCTCTACGAGATGAGGGTGTCTTGTCACCTCCTGGGGCTGCAGATGCCCGGGCGTTGCATGCGGTGGATACATGTCCTCCCACTTCTCAGGCGGCTCACCGTGAGCTAGAGCAGGCGTGGTATCCTCCCGACATGAAGCTAGCTGAAGAATACGCCGATTGGAATGATCCCAGGGTGGGGGGCCCGGGGGGGGGGCACTACCCGTTGTGCAAAACGACGACGGGCAGGTATTGTGTGTTGGGTGGTTGTGGGGAGCAGTTGGATCTGTGGGATGAAGGGCAAGTCTCTGAATTGTCAACATTTGGCGGCAGTATGAGTAATTTCTTCAAATTTGAGAAGTGGTGTGCATGGACATCATTTTGCTTATTTTTAATATACACGCCGTTGTTGGTGCTGAACATGTTTGGGAGTGGGGAGCCACAGAAGGGGACCGGGAGTTTTATGGACCTGGCAATGACGACTCTCGGCAGTCTCTTTCGGACGTTGGAGCGGCGGCAGGGAACGGTGATGCTGCCCTTGTGCGACCAGCTCACGCGTTCTTTTCCGGACGCAGTAAACTGTACACTGAGCGAGGCACGGGTGGCCATGTTATACACTCACTTGGACCTGGCGGCATGCATCTTTCTATTCATCGCCTTTTCGTGGCTCAAGACTTTCCAGAAGAAGGAGGAGCAGTATCTTGACAGGCGAGTCAAATAAATAGTGTCACCCTGTCTTGTGCTGTCAACGTCTTCCAGAGGCTCCCCCTTCTCATTCGAAACTGACCTCTCGTTCCAACCTCCCTTTCTCCCTCCCTCCCTCCATCCATCCCTCCCTCGCTCTTCGTCCGTAGGTATAGCATCACCGCCAGCGACTTTACGGTCCGCATCACCAACTTGCCTCCAAATGTGACTGAGACTGACCTCAAGGTGCATTTTGCCCGTGCCCTAAACCTGCCCGTTATCCAAACGGCCTTTGGATATGATAATGCCGAGGAAATCGAGAAGCACAAGCTTAGAGGTCAGCTGGTGAAGGTAAGGAGGCGACTCGTGAGCCGCTGTCGGTACATCAACGAGCGATTGGCGGGCAGTGAGGGTAGCAATAGCAGTAGTACGAGGAAGAATGACAGTTTTCTGAACAAAGTGCTGCACTGGCTGCGGAGGCGGGAGCTCCAGGGACTCACGCGCCAAAACGAGCTATTGCTCAAGCAGTTGGCCGCACTGGACGAAAAGTTGGGGCCGACACATCAGGAGACCCGCCCGCTCTGTGCCTTCGTGACTTTCCTCTCACAAGAGGCTTACTTCGAGGCATTGCATACTTACAATTTTAGCTGGATCCATTATTTGTGCATGCCGCATGAGCTTCGTTTGGCGGGGCATCGATTGCGGGTGGCGCCTGCGCCGGAGCCGAGTTTGATTTTGTGGGAGAATTTACAGTTCAGCTGGTTTGCGCAGTTCAGGCGCAAGGTCTTGACGACCGTCATGGTGGGCTTGTTGATAAGTGTGTCCATTGTCTTGGCGTTTGTTGCTCGGTATTATCAGGATCAAAATTTGCAGTTACAGCAGCAGCAGGAGGAGGGGGGGGGAGGGAAGCATGGATGCGTTGCATGCCCAGGCCGTAGCGATGACTTGGACCGTGGTCGCTTCCTTCTCCACCATCGGCATCAATTATCTCATTGAGCTAGGTCTCCAACGGATGACTGGGTATGAGAAAGCACATTCTCTGGACCGACAGCAACTCGCGACAACCATTCAGCTGTTGGGCCTCAAATTTATCAACATAGCGATTGTCCTCTTGTTGATCAATGTCAAGGAGATTCAGAACCTGGCGCATGTCAGGATAAACGAGATAGGGAACTTTGTGGAGGCATGGTATTACACTACTGGCTTGTCGTTGCTCCTCATCATGCTCATCAACGTCGTCAGCCCCCACCTCCCCGGCCTCTATCTCTACTTCCTCAAATGGCGCGTACAACGCAAGGTGGCCCGAGGGCAGGACACGGGACTCATGACCCAAGATGCCGCGAACGAGATCCTCATGGGACCCGAATTTATCATCTCTTTCCGATATTCCGCCATCCTCGTCACCTTTTGCGTGTGCTTCGTGTATGCGGCAACCATGCCCATCCTCCTCCTCATTGGCGCCTTGTCGTTTTACATTGGTTACTGGGTGGACAAATTCCTGTTTTTGCGCTTCTACCGCATCCCACCTTGCTACGGCCGCGAGCTTTCTCGCGGAGTAGCTAACACGATTCAGATAGCGTTGCTCCTACACGTGCTTGTTTCGATTTGGTCCTTTAGCCAAGACAACTTATTCGAGACTCCACCTGATATCACCTCCCCCCTGGGCCGCACCATCCGAGCAAGCACCCGATGGATGCACGGGTCCACCGCAAGGCATTTGCAGAAGGCTCATATCCAACCACTCGTCGTTCTCTTCCTCGTCCTCGCGGCTGCCATGCTTGCGAGACAGGTCGCCAACGCAGTTGTCAGTACGGTGTCCGGACTTCTGCGTATTTTGACTTGCCGCGCGCACATTGCACACCCGCAGTACTACCACGACGAAGAGCGACCCAAAAGTGGACGAGACTGCGGCTCCTGCGCCTGCCTGGGGAAATCTGACGGATTGGAAAGTGTGAATTGCGTTCAAGTCACTTATCCGCGGGCGATCGAGCGCGGCCTGATCAAGGGGCTGCATACCTACAACATTCTGGCTAACCCTCGTTATAAAAATGCCTTTGGAATCGGTGATCGCTTCGCGCGGACGCATTGCCACGTTGAAAGTATGAGAGGGCATTTGGCCTCGCCATTTGATGACGTGGAAAGCGATGGCATGTCGGAGGAAGGGGAGGAGGAAGGCAGGGTAAAGTATTTGATGGAGTATCAGTGCGATGTGAAGGCTGCGTCACGGGGGTTGTTGCTCGTGAACCCGTCGCCGAACGCACCTCCACCTCCACCTTCGAGCGAACACTGAGAGGGAGGCTTTCGAGTGGAGAGGAGTGGGGAGGTAGAATGGTGAGGAAAGTGTGTGAATGACTACATAGGCATGCGTGCTGTGATGGTACGGACAAAACGGGAAAAAGTCGTAAGTAGAAGCTAAGGATTAAGCATGTAAGGAATCGATGAGAAATCGTGGTGATTCGAACGTGTTCGACTGTAGTCGAACACGTTCTCTACTCACGAGGAAAGACTACATGCATGTCTTCAAAAACTTCACCTTTATTCTTTGTTTGCGTCGCTAGCTCTTTCTCTCGCGTCTTAAGGATGCTACAACGAGCCAAGTAGAGCCATTTCACTTCCTCCCATACTCCACTTATCAACCTCTCAACCCAATACCTACCTGTCTCCCGCCACCTCTCCCTCCCTCCCTCCCTCATCAAACCTCCCGTGTGTACTCCTTTTCATACGTCTTGAACATTTCCACCGTCTCCGCCACGGACTTGGTGCCGTGGACCTTGTTGTCCCGCGTGCGTATATTCACCGTTCCCCCCTCCTCTTCCGCGCTGCCCACCACCAATATAAAATTATACTGCGCCAGCTGCCCTTCGCGGATTTTCTTATTCAACGTCTTGGTCGAGTCATTCACATCGACGAAGAACCCGGCGTCGTGCAAGGCCGCGCGGACAGTCTGGGCATAGGGAATATGATTCTGACCCACGGGCACGACAATCGCCTGGCGAGGCGATAACCAGAAAGGCCATTTGCCTCCAAAATGCTCCGTCAATACAGCCACCATCCTTTCCACTGAACCTAACATAGCCCGATGCACAATAATGGGACGATGATACCCGGGGTCCAATACGTCCTCGGTCCCCTTCTTCCCTGCCTCCCCCACCGCATCCGAAGCCGCCGCCGCCGCCGCCGCCTCCTCCGCCGAGGGCATCTCCATCACTGGCGTCGCTCGTCCTCCCTCTCCCTCCCCATGATGCCCACTCTGCCCTCCCTGGTATTTCAACTTGAACCTAATCGGCAGTTGAAAATCCAATTGGATCGTGGCGCATTGATGCGGGCGTTCCAACGCGTCAAACACCTTTATATCAATCTTTGGTCCATAAAACGCGCCGTCCCCCGGGTTCAACCTCCACCCCTCCGGACCACCAGTAAACTCATTCAACGCCGCAGTCAGCTGCTCTTCCGCCACGTCCCACAGGGCCATATCCCCCAAAGCCTTCTCCGGCCTCGTCGACAGCTCCAACCGATAAGTCATGCCCAACGCCCCATACACGAACTTCATAAAATCCAAGCAATCAAGCACCTCTGCCTTCACCTGTTCCTCCGTACAAAAAATATGCGAATCATCTTGGACAAATCTTCTCACCCTCGTCAGCCCCGCCAATGCCCCCGAGATCTCATTCCGGTGCAACACCCCGAATTCCGCCATCCTGATCGGCAGTTCCCGGTGACTCCGAACCCGCTGTCCAAAGATTAAACAATGGCCCGGGCAGTTCATGGGCTTCATCGCGAATTCGCTCCCTTCAATGTCAAACACAAACATGTTCTTCTTGTAATGCTCCGCATGTCCACTGGTGTGCCAAAGGTCCAGATTAAAAATGTTCGGGGAAATCACTTCCGTGTACCCACGCACCCAATATTGCCTCCGAATGAACTCCACCAGCTTATGGTAGATCCTCGCACCGTGCGTCAAGAAGAAGCCACTCCCCGGGCTTAAGTTATGGAAGAAAAATAACTCCTGCTGCGTACCCACCCGCCTGTGATCCTTCTCCCTCGCCTGTTCTTGAAAGGCCATCCACTTCTTCAGCTGGTCCTTGTCGGGGAAGGATATCCCATACACACGCTGCAGCAAATCGTTCTCTGTCTGCCCCAGCCTGAGAAACGGAAGAAAGGAGGGGAGGGGAGGAAGAGTTGTGCGATGAGAAATGAGCGAACGTCTTCCTGCACCTCCTTCTTCTCTTCATCATCCTCACATACACCACACCTTGCTCCCTCCCAGCCTCCCTCCCATCCTCCCTGCACCTCCTACCAGTTCGCCCCCGAGTTTTTGATCGCTGCGAACGCCTTCACCCTTCCCGTGTGCGCCACATGCGGCCCGCGGCATAAATCAATCAGATCACCATTCCGGTACACCGTCGTACACCCTCCCTCGGGGATCTTGCTGCTAATGATGCTTGCCTTAAAAGCGTTATATTTAAACAGCTCCAACGCCTCTTCCTTGGTCACCACCAGCCGCTCAAACCGCTCTTTAGCCTTGGCGGATTTGCCGACCAAGCTTTCCAAATCCTTGAACTCCGTCGGACTCACGCCATGATCCCCCATGTAACAATCATAATAAAACCCATCTTGAACCGGAGGGCCAATCGTCAAATGCGCTCCATACTTCTTCTCCAACGCCTGCCCCAACATATGTGCAGATGAATGCCAAAACACCGCCTTTGCCTCTGGGTCATCAAACTTCAGCAGCTGCAACGTACAACTTCCCAGCAACGGCCTCGTCAAATCCCAAAGCATGGCATCTCCCCCCTCCCCTCCTGTCGCACTGCTCCCCTCCACATCCAACCCATCCTCCACCTTCAATAAGCCCAATTCACTGGTATCCACGGGTTCCGTGTACTTAATCTTGGCCACAATGGCACTATCCGCCAGGCCTTGAGAAATGCCTGCAGCTATGTCATAGGGGGTGGTCACCCAGGCCATGCCCTCCTTCACTGACCCATCAGGCAGCGTCACAGTCAGAGGAGTCCTCGGCTTCCCCTCCAAGACCACCGCCCGCTTGGCTGCAAAACTCTCGTATAACTTAATACGCTCCGCCAAATAGGCCGGGTTCTCGCTCAGAGTAAAGGGACCTCCAATCTTGCCAGTGCCCGCCTTTATGCTTTGCCCTGTCCCCTTGGTGAGGCGCGTCTTTTCTCGACCCTTACCCACCGAGGGGGATTCTCTCCCTGAGATTTTCAACTTGGCCAGGTCCTCTTCCGTCAGCTGCTTGTAGGTGTTGTGGGTTTGGGCTGCGTGAGACATAGATGTGTGGAAATGTGTGGCAGACACGGGGGGAAGAAGAAAGCCTCCCCCTCCCTCCTCCACATGCATGCCCTCTCCCTTTTCAAATGCTTACCCCATGGCAGCCGTGCACGGCGCAGGTGCAAGACATCTTCGTCAATCTCCTTGTCCTGCGGTGGCTCTTCTGTGTGTTGTGTGCGTGGAGGATGTAAGTTCGTCGTTCGTTGAGCGATGATGCATGTGGATGGTGAGGGAGTCGGAATCCGCCGGCGGGCTCCTTGGGCGTGGGGGTGAGGTCATGTCCTTGGTGTCGGCAGCAACTGGAACTCCTCAGCAGCTTTCTTCATCACTCTCTCTGGTGCCGTCCGTGAGGAGCAGGCACCTTGACCATGGGGTCCGCCACAAACTCTTTTTTTGTATGACCCTAAGCATGACAATCAGATGCTTGTTGAGCCTCGCCGCATGCTCGAGAGGTACACAAATTCGAGGCCAAGGATTTATTGATAACCTCTAGTGCCGTGGCCGCTCTCGAGCCGCAAAATGTGCCTGGTTTCTATCCACTCACGCTTCTCTTTCACCCAAACACATAAAAACCACAGAGGCGTTTGCGCGGGTTGCATAGGAAAACAATCCAAGACGCGTGCGTCGCCTCCATCCAAAGCAGTCATGACCTCACCCCCCCCTCCTGCTTCTGCCGCGGAGGACCGCGCCTCAACACCAACCCCACCACTGCCACCCATCGGCATATCACCAGCAGGAGAGTCCAACGAAGCGGTACTGGACAAAGTGACGCGTCGGAAGCTTAAGAAATTGCGGAAGAAATTGCGGAGTGGGCAGCTCTCGTTGCACGATACAGAGGAATGCAAAAAGCTTGGAATGGTGGTGCGGGCCGAGGTGGATTGGAGCGAGGAGATAAAGGACGGCCGACGGCCTTGCCTAGGCCCGGGGGACTTGCGCCGTGCGATCGTACACATCTTGACGGCTGGTGTCCACGCGAGTTGCCCGAGTTGGCTGCGGCTGGTGAATGCGCGGCTGTTGACGTCTGTGGTGGTGGTGAGCTTGGCAGGGGTGGAACCTGCGTACATGCAGGAAAATTTATCACAGCTTCCTTTTCTGCAGGCATGCACGAGCCCAGTTGCTTTGCGGTTATACCATGGACGGCACCCGCGTCGGTGTATTTATTCCCTCTTGTTTTACCCTCGTCCGAAGCAGGGAGGGAGGGAGGAAGAAGAAAAGGGTTGTGGTGGTGCTGGGGAAGGAGAGAATGGTGCATTGGAAAGTAAGGAAGTGAAGAAGGGAAGAAAGCGTGGTCGATCGAATGGCAACGATTATGATGACGAAGAGGAGGAGGGGGAGGAGGAGGAAGGGGAGGAGGAGGAAGAG